>JAPFRF010000293.1:0-11470 GCA_029282475.1 Phrynocephalus forsythii | reverse complement strand
CTGCTCTCCTCCTCCTCCTCCGGCGATGGTTCAAGTGCCCGGTCCTGCCGGTGGTGGTGGGGAGTGATGGGGGAACCTCCCTCCCTCCCCCTAGAGACCCCCTTCCATTGCTTGCGCCAACCCCCCCACCCCCAATGGCGCGACCCCCCTCCTCCTTCCCCCCAACCCCCCACCAAAAGGGACGCCCAGAGGAGCGAGTGAGGCTCCCTAGAGTGGCAGGGGAAGGGGGGAAGGAAATGACCCCCCCCTGGATTGTGGGGTTGGGGGGAGGAGGAGCTGCTCTTGAAGAGGGCTATAATGAACACCCCCACCCCCCTCCCCTCCGCCTTTATGTTGGGGGGCGTCATAGGAAGGAAGGAGAACCCCCCGGAGAGTGCAAGGGGGGGAGAGTGCAAGGGGGGGAGGCAGTATTCAATCCTCCAAGGGGGTGGGTGGGAGGGCAGCGTGTCCCGCTTCCTAGAGAGGCAGGAAACCAGAAAGGCTCCCAGGGAGGGGCCTCTTCTCCACCAGACTATTAATCCTCCCCCCCAAAAAAAAAGGCTCTCCTCTGTGGTTGCTGGAAGGAGAGGAAAAGAGAGACCCCCCCCCAAGGAAGAGGAGGAGGAGGTGCGTTGTGCAATTGGGGGAGGGTGCAATGCTGTTGTGGGGGGGAAAGGAGGGCGTTGCTGATGGAATCCATGGGGAGGGGGGTCTGGAGAGAGAAAGAGGCGTGAATTTGCCCCCTTTAACCCTCGAACCTCCCCCGCCTTCCCTTTTCTCTCCCCCCCCGCCCCTGCAAGGAAAAAGGAGGGAGGGAGAAGCTTTTTCGTAAACACCCCCCCATAAAAATGAACCAGTCCTCCTCCTCCCCCCCCCACTGACTGTTTGCAGGAAGGAGGGGAAAGCTCTGCCCCCCCCACCAAGAGGAGGTTCCTGCAATAGGACGGGATGGGCGGTGGGGTGGGGGGAGATATGGGGAGGGGGGTCGGAGGAGAGGGGGGGGCTCTGGGGATGGGAATGGGGCGAGTAAAAGGGAACCCCATGGGCGTCCTTTTTCTGGGGGGAGGAGAAGGAAGAGGGGGCTATGCTGATTAAATGGGGGGGGTTAGAACCTAAGAAGAGCCCTCATGCTGGATGAAGCCAAGAAGGGCCCACCTAGTCCAGCTTCCTGGATCTCATCTTGTGGCCCCACCAGATGCCTCAAGGGGAGCGCACGAGACTAGATCTCTGTGTCTCCAGCAGGGCCCTTCTTCTGTTCTCCTGTTCTTATTTAGGACAAGGGACAGCCCAGTTAGTTGTGAAAATGAATTCCGTTCCGGGGAGCTGGTAAACCAAAATACTCGTAAACTGAACCAAATTTCCCCATAGGAAATCATGGAAATTCACCTGATTCGTTCTGGTGCACCCGTTTGCATTCTTTCCTAGGGGATAACCTTGCAACAGGAGGGTGGAGGAGGGCGTTGCAAGAGGAAGAGGGGAAGAATGGAAACTCAGGAGTCCAACCTTCGGCCCCGCCAAGGGTTGAAGTGCAAAACACGGCAGGCGAGGGTGGGAAGGCTCCCCTCCCCAAGTCTGGAGATGAGCCCCCTTCCTTCATCGAGAGCAGGCATGGCCAAACTTGGCCCTCCTGATGTTTTGGACCACAACTCCCAGAATTCTAACCTTAGATGGCCAATGACAAAGGACTATGGGATTTGTGGTCCAAATCATCTGGAGGGCCAAAGTTTGAGCATGCCTGATTTAGAGTCTAGGCCCGTGGCTGTCTTTGGGTGTGTGTGTCATTAATTCATTTTTCACTCACTGCTTATATGGCGAGGTGGGTGAGGGGTTTTAACTCCTTTAAATGACCCAGAGGAGTCGTAGTATATAGATGTATTGAAATCCATCAGTAAAGAAATAAAAACATTCTTGAGGAGACATGATGGGGGGGAGGCAGTTTCTTTTGAGGGGGGGGCTCCCATCAGGGCAACCAAAACTACCCTTCTTCCTCTTTAAGCAGGAGTCAAAGGGAACCCTTCCCTGGATGAACCTCCTTCCCAGAACCCCAAAGGGATCCCCTCAGGCAGGGATCCCCGTCCTGGATTCAGGAGATCCCCTTCGCTATGTGGGGAAATATGGAATCACCTCCTCAAAGGATCCTGACTGCTGAAAAGGGCAAATCAAATTAATAACGGGAAGTCCAGCCTGGAATTTTGAAAAGTTGTGGTTACATCATGACTACCTCCTGACCTCCGGCCCTCTTGAAGATTCCCCCCCCCTTCTAACAACAGGTCAGCTGAAAAGGGAGGCCGAGAGATGGGATTTCTATCCAGCAACCACGAACGGGCCTTTTGTAGAGCCAATGGCCCTGAATGGTGCACCCTGGACCACAAAACTAGGAAAAAAATGCTCTTCAAGGCAACCAGGAGGACTTTCCCAGAAGGGTCTGCTCTTGGGGGGGGGATCTATTTCCACTTCTGATGAACAACACCCTGTGCAGGGAAGCCACACCCCCCAAACCAGCTTCTCGGGCCTCTTTCCCCCTCAGTCTTCATTTCAGAAGAAAATTATTCGGAAGCAAGATCAGAAACTTCCTATGGCCCCACCTGTCCTGAAAACCATCCCCCCCTCCGGTCTATTTAGCTATTTCTAGTATCTTACCCCAATTTTCTCTTTGAAAGGCACTTGCGGGGAGGGGGGAGGGCTTGACCCTTGGGGGGGTTGTAGGATTTATCTGGCTACGTTCATAGTTTGGGTGGGGCTCTTCCTTGGATCTCGCTGGGACCAGCCAGAGAGCAATGGGACCTGGACTTCCCCTCCCCCCTTTCTGTCTGATTTCTGTTCTCAGGTGGGGGCGGGCGGGAGAGAAGCCCTCTGTGCATGGGCAGAGAAGCAGGAGGCCCCGGGGCTCCTCCAGTTCACCCCCCCTTGTGTGGGTCTGGACCCCTCCCTCCCTCTCCGGATAAAGTGGGCGATGATGAGATCCCCCCTCCCACCATTCCCTCCCCCCTCCCTGCTCCCCTGGAGTGCCCTCCCTTTTCCCCCTCCTCCTCCATGGGGGGGAATCTATAAGCTGCTCCCACCCTCCTTTTTCCTTTGGGGGGGGCGAGAAAGGGAAGAAGGAGGGCTTGGGGTTTTTTTTGTCTGGATCGGGCCCCGATTCCTCCGGGGCTGTTCAGTGTCTTCCCCCCTCCCTCCTCCATATCAAGGGGAGGGCGAGAGGAAAGGAAGGAGAAGTGATGGGGGGCGTCTTAGACGGAGGGGGGGCTTCCTTTTCCTTCCTTAGCCGCCCCCCACGCCCTTCCTCCCCCAAGGCATCCCTTCCTCCCACCCACCCCAATTGCACAGACCTCCTCCTCCTTCTGGGGTGGGGGGGTCCTTTTGCTCTTCAGAGCCTTTTATTGGGGGGGAGGGGGGAAGCACACCCCCTCCCCTTCCCTGCCGCTCTAGGAAGGCATTCTCTCGCTGCTTCCCCGCCCCCCCCTTGGAGAACGATGGTTCGAGTCCCCGGTCCTGCCAGTGGGGGGGAGATCAAGGGGGGAACCTCCCCTCCCTCCCCCTAGAGACCCCCCTCCATTACTCACGCCAACCCCCCCACCCCACCCCATGGCACGACCCCCCCACTCCTTCTTCCCCCCCAAAAAAGGGACGCCCAGAGGAGCAAGTGGGGTTCCCTAGAGTGGCGGGGGAGGGGGCAGAAATGAAGGCTACCCCCCAGGGATTGTGGGGTGTGGGAGGAAGGAGGTGGTCTTGATGAGGGCTATAATGAACCCCCCACCCCCCCTCTGCTCCGCCTTTATGTTGGGAAGGAAAGAGAGACATCCCCCAGTGCAACGGGGGGGGGAGAGTGCAATGGGGAGGAGGGGGGAGCATTGAAGCGGGGGCTGGGCCCGCAAGGGGGGCAGTATTCGGTCCTCCAAGGGGGGGTGGGAGGGCAGCGAGTCCCGCTTCCTAGAGTGGCAGGAAACCCGAAAGGCTCCCAGGGAGGGGCCTCTTCTCCACAAGACTATTAATCCTCCCCCCCAAAAAAAAAGATAAGGCTCTCCTCTGTGGTTGCTGGAAGGAGAGGAAAAGAGAGACAACCCCCAAGGAAGAGGAGGAGGAGGTGGGTGGTGCAATTGCAATGGGGGGTTTGCAATGCTATTGGGGGGGAAAGGGGGGCGTTGCTGATGGAATCCGTGGGGAGGGGGGTCTGGAGAGAGAAAGAGGTGTAAATTTGCCCCCTTTAACCACAGAACCTCCCCCCGTCTTTCCTTTTCTCTCCCCCCTGCAAGGAAAAAGAAGCTTTTTAAGGCCGAACCGGGACAGGGAATGGAGGGGGGGGGAGAGAAGAGGTAATTCTATCAGTAATTAAGCAAAAAATATAATATTTAAATGTGTTTGGTACAGAGCAGTGCAGCAGTAGCATGCAGATAAAATGTCAGTATTGATATAAAGTATTGCAGAGTTAGGTTAACGGAAAGACAATGACAACAGGTAGAGTAAAAACTCATATATTCATATATACATCAAAAATATATACACAGCATAACATCCAAGCAATATATACAACAGACAAACAGAGTGTGGGGTTCTGTCTCTCGCCATAGACAGACCCACCTAACATATGGCAAGCTAGTGCTTTTTATACAGTTCAGCACCCATCAGATATGAGTCATCACTAATTACAATCTGATGCAATCTGATGCAATCATGATGTTATAAATTCTTCCACCTGTGCTTCATCACATAACATGCCTGTGATTACTTATCTCTTACACTTGTGGATTAACATCATGAGACTGCAGAATCTAACTGCCTCCATTTTACAATTCTCTTTCCACTATCTGTTAAATATACATAACATATATTTTATCAACTTTTACATATCTTGACACCCCTCCTATATTTAACAGATTTCAACACCTAGGCTTTTCTTAAAACATACATGTTTTTCTTTACATAAAGGCTTTGTAAATATATCTGCATAATTGTCAACACTAGTACAGTATTCTAACACAATCAAATGTTGTTCTATGCAGTCCTTGACATTCTGGTAACGGATACCAATATGCTTGCGTCTGGATCCGACCTTCTGATTCTGTGTTAATTGGATACATGAAAAAGAATCATTATACACTTTGACTGGTAGTTTAACATTTACATTTACATCCTTTAACAACTACACCACCCAGGTTAACTCACAACACAAGTCACTCACAGCCCCATACTCTGCCTCAGTAGTAGAGCATGAAATGTACCTTTGTCTTCGGGCCTTCCATACAATTAATGAGTTACCTAAGAAAATGGCATATCCAGACAATGACCTCCTTTCTGGACTTGAACCCCAGTCAGCATCTGCATAGCTAATTAAATCAAGATTATCACACATGGATATTTTCAACTTTTCATGCATTGTTCCCTTAAGGTATCTCAAAACACGCTTTATACCTTTCCAATGCTTCATCAATGGCTTTGCAGCATATTGACTTAATATGTTGATAGTTGCTACAATATCAGGCCTAGACCATGAACACAAATACATTAATGAGCCCAATACAGATTGGTATAGTTCAACATTTCCAAAATTCCCATCATCAGGATCTCTGTTGAACCCCACTTCCATAGGTGTAGAGACTATGTTGCAGTCTCCCATCTTACACTTCTGTATTAGCTGCTCTATCTTGTCACTTTGACACAGATAGAAATTACCTTCAGGATCTGTCCTACTTTGAGAAAAACCTATTTTACTCAATTTCTCATGCAAATGTCCATTGCTCTCTGGCGCCATCCACTGGTGCATCCACTTGCCGTTCCTTCAGAGACACATGCTCTTCTTCCATAGCCATCATCCACTGCTTTCTTTTCCTCTTCAGGCACTTACAGTACATCTTCACAAATCTGTGGCTCATGGGATACAAAATTTACAACAAACCTTTCAGGTGGCACTCCAAAATTGGATCTTGTAGACTTTCTGAGCAACACTGGCTCCTCATCAACCTTTCCATCATGCAATGATGTCGACTCCCCTCCATCACTGGAATCTTCCTCAGCAGGCTCAGTGTGGGGACAAATGTTTGGCAAAAACACTTCATTGTTTGCATGTAGATCTTCCCAGCTTCTTTGTTCGCAAAACGTTGCAGATCTGCTAATATAAACTTTCCCATGATTATCACAAAAACGCCAGGATTTTGCAGCAGGTTGTAAACCAATAAACATAAGTTTCCTTGACTTTGGGCTATTCTTGTGTCTGTATTTCTTTGGAAATTCAACCCAGGCTTCAGAGCCAAATAAACAAAGATACTTGATTGTAGGTCTCTTACCATGTAGCAGAGTATAAGGAACTTCATTAACAGCTGAACTCCATACTCTATTAGACACATAATTTGCATACTTCATTGCCTCAGCCCAATAACCTCTGGGAAGTTTTGCATCAGTCAACATTGCATTCATTATGTTTTGAAGAATCCCATTCTTCCTTTCAGCTAGACCATGTTCAGCAGAAGCAGCAGGGTTAGTCAATCTGTGTTTCACCCCTCTTTTCTCCAAATAGTCAACAAATTGTTTAGATAAGAATTCACTTCCTCTATCACTCTGTACAGCAACAATCTTTTGCTTGTACTGACGTTCTGCCATTTGAAACCATTTCCTAAATACAGCACTCACTTCACTTTTGTGCTTCATTATGTAGACCCAAGAATATTGAGAAAAATCATCTGTTATTACTAGGCAGAATCTGGCACCACCAAATGAATTTGCCATGGGTCCAATTACATCAATATATACCAGCTGTAGAGGATGATGTGACTTTCTCAAACTCTTTCTTGCTATGGGAGAAGATTTAATCTTTGTACTTTTGCAAACATGGCAATCTAAAAACTTGTCACAGCTTTGCACAGACCCATGTTCCACATGTTGCAGAGTTTTTCTAATGTTTTCAAAACTTAGATGTCCTAATCTTCTATGTAGCAGATGAATGCATTTATCATGTAGAGGCTTATTATCAACCATGTTCAAAAATTTCTCTGCTGTGCTAATCACAAACAAATTGTTTTGCAGCCATCCAGTTGCAATTGTTTTCCCATTTTTTAAAATTTTGCAACTGCTCTCATTGAACTGTACATTAAATCCTTCCTTCACAAGCATAGGCACACTCAACAAATTATTTTTTAGAGACGGTATGTACAGGACCTTATCAAAAACACATTTGAGAGGTTTAAAAATATTCTTCCTTCTCCACAAATATCCGCCCGAGTTCCGTCTGCCAAGGTTACAGTTCTAGAGTTAAACAAAGTTAGTTTTTCAAACAAACATTTATTGTTTATACAATGAATGCTGCCCCCCCCCGAATCTACAATAAATAATTCATGCCTTGAGCACTCCTGTTCATTGTTATCATTAATCACAGACAGCTGGTGACCTTCACTCTTCCAGCGTGTGCCAGGAAAACTTGTATCTTGACAAATCCCCCCCCATAAAAAGGAACCAGGCCTCCTCCTCCTCCCCCCCTGACTGTTTGCAGGAAGGAGGGGGAAAGTCCCCCCCAACCATTAGGAGGTTCCTGCAATAGGACGGGAGGGGCGGGGGGGAGATGCAGATACGGGGAGGGGGGTCGGAGGAGAGGGGGGCACTGGAGATGGGAATGGGGGGGGTAAATGGAGAGGAAGAGGAGGAAGAAGGGACTTAGCGGATCAAGTGGGGGGTTGTTAGGAAGGAAGGAGCCCCCCCACACAAACACACACCCTCCTGGGCGTCCCTTTATGAGGGGAGGAGATGGCGTTTTTGATGGAATTGGGGTGGGGCAGGAAACCCGAAAGGCTCCCAGGGAGGGACCTGTTCTCCAAAGAGACTATACCCCCAAAAAAAGAAGGCTCTCCTCTGTGGTTGCTGGAAGGAGAAAACGAAAAGAGACCCCCCCAGAAGGAGGAGGAGGAGCGCTGTGCAATGGGGGGGTTGCAATGCTATTGGGTTGGAGGAGGGGGCGTTGGGAGATTGGATGGAAAGGGGGGGCTGGTGGGGAGGGAGGGGGAGGAGGAAAGAACCTCCTAGGCGTCCCTTTATGGGGGGAGGAAGGTGGCGTTTTTGATGGAATCTGTGGGGGTGTCCCAGGAGACAAGAGTTCTCCCCCACTGCACACTCCTTTGGGTATCTCCCCCCCCCATTTTTGATTTGGAAGGGAGGGGGAGTGAAAGGGGGGAAGGAATGAAGGGGGGCAGATCCAGGCAAAAAAAAACCCCTCCCCTCCTTCCCTATATATCTCCCCCACAAGGAAAAAGACCTCGTGAGCCCTCTTCCTCCCTCCTTCCTCCTCCTTTTGGTAATTCAGGAGGACCCCCCCCAGGAGGAGGAGGAGGAGGAGAAGGAGGGAGCAAGGAAGGCAGAGCGAGAATTGGGGGGGGATGATTCAGTCCTCCAAGGGGGGAGGGGAGGAAGGCAGCGAGTCCCTCTTCCTAGAGCGGCAGGAAAGGGGGAGGGGAGGGGGCAGCTCTGCGCGAGGATTCCCCCCCCCAAAGGCTCTGGAGAGGAGGAGGAGGGTTGTGCAATGGGGGTGTTGCAATGCCATGGGGGGGAGATGGAGGCTGGAGGGGAATTGGGGGGAGGAGGGGGGCTTGTTGAAATTCATGATGGTGGTGCTGGTGGGGGTCCCAGAAGGGAAGACCCCCCCATACACCGCACACTCATTTGGGGATCTGGAGAGAGAAGGAGGTGTTAAATTTCCCTCCCCCCAAGCTCCCCCTATTTTGATTTGTAAGGAAGAGGGAGGGGAGAAAGGGGGGAAGGAATGAAGGGGGGCAGATCCAGCCCCCCCCAACCCTCCTTTCTACATCTCTTCCCCCAGGAAAAAAGGGCGGACGAAGCTTTTAGGGACTGACAAAAATAGGGGAGAGGGAAAAACAAGAAGAAGAGGGAGGGGAGGGGGAGGGGGCTTGTGCCATGGAGGGGGGTCTTTAAAGGGGGAGGTTGTGGAAGGTTGTGCCTCCCACCCACCCATAAGAAAAACAACCAAGGACATTCAGAAAAAAGACTAGGAGAAGGAATGGGAGGGGGGGAGAGGACAGAGAGAGAAGGAAATTCTCCCCACCACCACCACCTACCCACAACCCCCCATTCCTCCTCCTCCTCTTCCTGTTAAAAATCCCAGCCTGGACTTCCCCTTATTACTTTGATTTTATCTTTTCAGCTGCCAGGATCCTTTGAAGAGGTGATTCTATATTTCTCTCCCCCCATCCCCGCCGACAAGAGGGGGATCTCCTGAATCCAGGATGGGGATCCCTGCCGGAGGGGATCCCTTTGGGGTTCTGGGAAAGAGGTCCATCCAGGTAAGGGTTCCCTTCGGCTCCTGGTTAAAGAGGAAGAAGGGTAGTTTTGGTTGCCCTGATGGGAGCCCCCCCCCTCGAAAGATAGATAGATTTTGGGTTTTGTACTCCTGATGTTAAGAGCAAAAGAACAGAAGAGCATCCTTGCTGGAAGAGGCCATCAGAGCCCACCCAGTCTAGCATTCTGCCTCACACAGCGGTGGCTCACCATTGGCTTCAGGGTATTCCCAAGCAGATGTCCTCCCCTGCTTACGATTCCCTGCCAATGGCATCGAGAAAGTTCCTGCCTCTCTCTCCAACTCAGAGGTTGTCCTTAGACATCCATATTGATAGCCATTCATCCCCTTGTTCTCCATTAACTCGTCCAATCCTTTGTTAAAGCGGTCAAGGCTGACAGCTGTCACCACTTCTCCTGGCAGGGAGTTCCATAGACCAGGAATCCTGAAGCTGCCTCTCATTTTCCTACCTCCTCCATGGCAGTGGGTTTGTTATTTGATTTAAAACTCTGTTGTTTGTGGTCATTTATATTTTGCAGATAAGATACTGTAGAGAAGAAAGAAAAGAGGAGGACTCCAAGCGTCAGAGGAGAGGTTGAATATTCAGGTGCAAAAGAGGGTGTTGAGAATCAAACCCGAAGGAAGAAGCTTACAAGCAAAACAAATAGATCTAAAGATGGACAAATCTACTTCTTGTCAGGAGGAAGACCAAGAGCTCCCGAAAACATCAAAACCAGAGGAAAGGAATGAGCATGGCAAGTGTGAAAAATATTTTACTAGCACATCAACAAATAGTCCCCATAGGAATATTCACCAACGGGAGAAGCCATTTGAATGCCTGGAGTGTGGAAAGAGGTTCAGTCAAGCTGGAAGCCTTGCTAGCCATCACAGGACCCACACAGGCGAGAAGCCATTTGAATGTCTGGAGTGTGGAAAGAGGTTCAGTGAATCTGGAAATCTTGCTAGCCATCACAGAATCCACACAAGCGAGAAGCCGTTTGAATGTCTGGAGTGTGGAAAGAGGTTCAGTCAAGCTGGAATCCTTTCTAGACATCACAGAACCCATACAGGCGAGAAGCCATTTGAATGTCTGGAGTGTGGAAAGAGGTTCAGTCGAGCTGGAAACCTTGCTAGCCATCACAGAATCCACACAAGCGAGAAGTCGTTTGACTGCCTAGAGTGTGGAAAGAGGTTCAGTCAAGCTGGAAGCCTTGCTAGCCATCACAGGACCCACACAGGCGAGAAGCCATTTGAATGTCTGGAGTGTGGAAAGAGGTTCAGTGAATCTGGAAACCTTGCTAGCCATCACAGAATCCACACAAGCGAGAAGCCGTTTGAATGTCTGCAGTGTGGAAAGAGGTTCAGTGATTCTGGAAACCTTGCTAAGCATCACAGAATCCACACAGGTGAGAAGCCATTTGAATGTCTGGAGTGTGGAAAGAGGTTCAGTCAAGCTGGAAACCTTTCTAGACATCACAGAACCACACACAGGCGAATGTCTGGAGTGTGGAAAGAGGTTCAGTCCATTTTTCTAGACATCACAGAACCCATACAGGCGAGAAGCCATTTGAATGTCTAGAGTGTGGAAAGAGGTTCAGTCGAGCTGGAAACCTTGCTAGCCATCACAGAATCCACACAAGCGAGAAGCCGTTTGACTGCCTAGAGTGTGGAAAGAGGTTCAGTCAAGCTGGACACCTTGCTAGCCATCACAGAATCCACACAAGCGAGAAGCCGTTTGAATGTCTGCAGTGTGGAAAGAGGTTCAGTCAAGCTGGAATCCTTTCTAGACATCACAGAACCCATACAGGCGAGAAGCCATTTGAATGTCTGCAGTGTGGAAAGAGTTTCAGTCAAGCTGGAAACCTTGCTCACCATCACAGAACCCATACAGGTGAGAAGCAGTTTGAATGCCTGGAGTGTGGAAAGAGGTTCAGTCAAGCTGGAAGCCTTGCCCGCCATCACAGGACCCATACAGGCAAGAAACCATTTGAATGTCTGGAGTGTGGAAAGAGGTTTAGTCATTCTGGAAGCCTTGCCAGCCATCACAGGACTCATACAGGCGAGAAGCCATTTGAATGTCTGGAGTGTGGAAAGAGGTTTAGTGATTCTGGAAGCCTTGCTAAGCATCACAGAACCCACACAGGCGAGAAGCCATTTGAATGTATGGAGTGTGGAAAGAAGTTCAGTGAGTTTGGAAGCCTTGCTAAACATCATAGAACC
>JAPFRF010000420.1:0-19021 GCA_029282475.1 Phrynocephalus forsythii | reverse complement strand
AAATTGTTTGTTTGTTTGTTTGTTTCACAGACATATTCACAAAGCACAACTGCATTTATTTTAATTTCATATGATATAGAGGGGGTTATACACATAGCAGTTTTTTAGAATCCCCTGCATTTTTATAATTTTGTTGTAAAATATGTACATAATGTTGAAGTGGAACATTAAATACTGTTATGTTTTATTGATTTTGATATTACTGGAATATTTCACTTGGCATTTTAAATTCAAAATAGCATTAATAATGGTGTGAACATGAAGTTTCAATTAACAACATACAGTACATACAATTCATCTCTGAACACAATTAAATTCCTCATTTTAAAAAGTGGCAGCTTAAGTGCTTGCTTAACCAATCACTTAAGTGTATCATATCCATTAAAAGCTGAAACAATGGGAAGATTGCTAGAAAGGTTGGCCTTAATATCCCTTGATTGGATTTGGGCTTATGGAAGCCATTATCTTAGTATGCATTACATCTGTTTTACAGCAGAACCACACAACAATGAATCAACCCAGTTGTGATAGTAAAGATGACTGCAGAGAAATTGCTTTGTGTAATATGAATATATATATATATAAACACATTTCAGTGAGTCATTGCCTATTGAGCTATAAGGATCCTTGAACCATGGGTGACATACCATCATTGTCAATGATGGTCATAATATTTGGGAACAGAAGCAAAGTCAGCTACAGAAATATCTCTAGATATTGCATGTTTCATTTTGATAGGCAATTGATATTTAATTAAGGTTTAGATCTGATAGGTTTCAATTTGCTACAAAATAAGCATTGCTACACCTTGATGTCTGGAGCAAGTAAAGCTTTATTACAAAATACAAATAGAAAGCAAAAAGAATGCAAAGATAGTAAAACACTTGACAAGACAAACACACACAAGAAGTAAATGAATTTAGGGTCACAGAATCTGGGTGACACTAACAGTGGTCACAGAGATTCTGGGCCCCCAAATGGTCCAGAACATTTCCTTAAATACCTTTTAGCCTGCCACACCCAGAGTCCAGAATTTTTCACAGTAGTTTCACTTTTATGGGAACTAGCTCAAACCAGCTTGCTGTTACACTAAGAGTTACAGATGGGCATGAAATGAACTTTTATTTCGTTTTGTTATTTGTTATTCATTTCATTACCAATGAAAAGAAATGAAAATTTCCATTTCATTTTGGTTCGCTTTTTGTTCTGCCAGTGTCTCCTACCTTTTACTGCCTAGTCATCCAGTCCATCCTTTCTGCCACCACCAGCCTGCAGGGAGGGGGCTTCCAGGATATATATATATATCTATATATCTATATCTATCTATCTATCTATCTATCTATCTATCTATCTATCTATCTATATATATATATATATGCATGTTAGGGTGGATTCGGGTTTCTTCCCGTGTAGAAATCTGGTTGTTTTGGCGACGTTTTGACGAGGTCTCACTCGTCATCTTCAGGCTGGTGTTCTGGCTTCTTTCTTCTTGAAGCAAAGCGTGATCTCAGTTGAAGTCCTTCTATAAATACTGCTGGGGGGGTGTGGTTTGCTTGCTCTGTTGCTGATTGTAGGTTCCTTTGTTCCTTTGTTCTTTTGGGAGGGTGTGTGGTTTGCTTGCTCCGTTGCTGATTGTAGGTTCCTTTGTTCCTTTGTTCTTTTGTGATCTGCTGTGTGGCTGAGGCGATCGTTAAGGGATTAACTGCTGGTGGCTGTTTAGATGGCTGTTTAGATGCTGGTGGGTTAGATGGCTGGTGGGTTCTGGCAGTATCCTGGGCTTTGGTGGAGTGGGGTCCTGTGTCTTGTGAATTCATTTTGGTCTGGCTACGTGTCTGTGGTCTCCCAATGTTTTTTGGGTGTGTGAGTGTGCTCCATGTGGTGACTGGAGTGGGGTGCCGCAGTAGATGGTGCAGTCGTGGTTTTGTTATTGGATGGTGGTTTCGTTTCATCTGTGGGAAGGGTCTGGGTTTGTGTTTGGTGTGGATGGAAGGTGGTGGCATCTTGTGTCCTTTTGGACCTGGTGTCAGTCTTTGTGACAGAGGCTCGTCTGTTGACCAGGGCTAGTTTCAGATGTCAGGCAAGCGGGAGGTGTCATCACGTTTATTCATGTTGTTTGGGTGTTTCTCTATTTCAATGGCTTCCATGATTATTCGACTGTTGAAGTGTTCAGTTTTGGAGATGAGTTTGGTTCTTTCAAAGTCAATTTCATGACCTGTTGTTTTTATGTGCTGGAAGAGAGAGGAAGATTTTTCTTCTTTTTGACTGCGTTCTTGTGTTCTGCGATGCGTGCGCTTATTCTCCTGTTTGTCTGTCCGATGTATGTGGCTGGACAGACTTTGCATGGTATTTCGTAGACTCCTTGGTTTTCTAGCTCAATCTTGTCTTTGGGGTTTCTTAAAATGTTGGCTATTTTTTGGTCGGTGCAAAAGGCTGTCTTGATATTGTGTTTGTGGAGAATTTTGCTGATTTTGTCTGTGGTGCCTTTGATGTAAGGGAGGAGGGCGGTGCCGTTGTTCTCTTCTGTTTCTTGGTTCTTGGGGGGGTGTTTCCTTTTGGATTAGTTTGGTGATGGTGTTTTTTTGGAATCCGTTCGCAATTAAAACATTCGAGAGAGTGTGTAATTCAGTTTTTAGGTGGTCTTTGTCAGCGAGGCGTTTGGTTCTGGAGATGAGGGTTTTTGCTACGGAGTTGATCTGTGCAGGGTGGTGGTGTGATTGTGCATTTAAGTAGCGGTTTGTATGTGTTTTTTTCTGGTAGATGGTATGTCCTAAGGAGCCGTCGGGTTTTTTGTAGATTAGGACATCCAGGAAGGGAAGTTGGTTGTTGGCTTCTATTTCCATAGTGAATTGTATTTTGGGGTGTAGGCTGTTGAGATGTGTGAGGAAGTTGTTCAGTTTATCTTTCCCATGTGGCCAGATAACAAAGGTGTCGTCAACATATCTGAGCCAGAGTTTGGGTTTATGTTCGGACTTCTGTAACGCGTTGGTTTCAAAGTGTTCCATATATAGGTTTGCGATGACCAGTGAGAGGGGTGATCCAATGGGTGCTCCTTCTATCTGTTTGTATCTTTGTCCATTGTGGATGAAGTATGTGTTGGTTAGGCAGTGGTTGGTCAGATCTAGGATGTGCTTGGGGGGGTTGTATTTGTTGTGGATAGCTGTCAAGGCTTCTTGAATGGGCACTTGTGTGAAGAGCGAAACAACATCGAAGCTCACGAGTAGGTTATTGGGTTGTAGGTCTTGTTTCTTTATAATTTCTATGAAGTGGAACGAGTTTTGTATGTATGAAGTGATGGATTCTGCATAGGGCTGGAGTTGTTTGGCAAGAAATTTGGCGAGGTTTTGTAGAGGTGAGCCTATGGAGCTGACTATGGGTCTGAGAGGTGTTCCTTCTTTGTGAATCTTGGGGAGGCCGTAGAGCTTGGGGCATCTGGATGATTTCTCTCTGGGGATGATGCTTGGCTTGATTTCTTCACTTAAGGGAGAGGCTTTTATTTTGGCTTTGGTGGTTTTTTCCAGGTAGGTGGTGGGGTCTGTGTTCAAAGGTATGTAAGCAGGGTCTTGTAGTAGGTTGGATAGTTTGGCTTGGTAGTCGGATGTGTTCATCACCACTGTGGCATTGCCTTTGTCTGCTGGGAGAATGATTATGTTGTTGTCTTTCCTCAGGTTGGTGAGGGCTTTTTGTTCTTCTTTGTGTAAATTGCTTCTGGGTGGTTTGCTGGAGCAGAGGACATTGGTGACTTCGAGTCTGATTTTGTTGGCTTCATCTGGGTTGATTTTGGTTAGGCTGGCTTCCACTCTGCATATGATATTTTCGGTGGGGATGTGTCTGGGGGCGACTGCAAAGTTGAATCCTTTGGAAAGGACTTTGGTCTCTGCGATGGTGAGTGTCCTGTCTGATATGTTGTGAACTGTTTGTTTCATGGGTTGTTGTGGGGGGGGGGTTGGGCTTCTGGCGTTTTTCCAGTTTGTGGAGTTTGTTGGTGTGTGTGTCTGTCTTGTGGGAGGTCTCTGTTTAAGCTCTCCAGGCGGCGAGTTGCTTGGATTTGTTCCAGAGTGTTGGGTGGATTTTGTTGCTGAGTTTGAGGTGGAGAGTGAGTAGGTCTCTGTTGGTTTGATCTAGTAGGTATCTTTTCCTGTGTAGTTCGCTTCTGATTAGGGCTAGTTCTGTTCTTTTCAGGATCCTTTCGCTGGATGGTGTTTTTGAGTGGAATTTCAGTTGGAAGCTTGTGGGGATCACATTTTTGTCTCGGCAGTTGCGTAGGAATGCAATGTCACATAAGATGGTGGTTCTTCGGACTTCTAGTTTCTCGTAGGTTCTGGTCAGCTGGAAGGTTTCCTCCCCGTAGAGGTCGGATATATGTTTTCGTAGATTTTCACGGGTATAGGTATGCATGTTAGGGTGGATTCGGGTTTCTTCCCGTGTAGAAATCTGGTTGTTTTGGCGACGTTTCGACGAGGTGTCACTCGTCATCTTCAGGCTGGTGTTCTGGCTTCTTTCTTCTTGAAGCAAAGTGTGATCTCAGTTGAAGTCCTTCTATAAATACTGCTGGGGGTGTGTGGTTTGCTTGCTCTGTTGCTGATTGTAGGTTCCTTTGTTCCTTTGTTCTTTTGTGATCTGCTGTGTGGCTGAGGCGATCGTTAAGGGATTAACTGCTGGTGGCTGTTTAGATGGCTGTTTAGATGCTGGTGGGTTAGATGGCTGGTGGGTTCTGGCAGCATCCTGGGCTTTGGTGGAGTGGGGTCCTGTGTCTTGTGAATTCATTTTGGTCTGGCTACGTGTCTGTGGTCTCCCAATGTTTTTTTGGGGTGTGTGAGTGTGCTCCATGTGGTGACTGGAGTGGGGTGCCGCAGTAGATGGTGCAGTCGTGGTTTTGTTATTGGATGGTGGTTTCGTTTCATCTGTGGGAAGGGTCTGGGTTTGTGTTTGGTGTGGATGGAAGGTGGTGGCATCTTGTGTCCTTTTGGACCTGGTGTCAGTCTTTGTGACAGAGGCTCGTCTGTTGACCAGGGCTAGTTTCCAGATGTCAGGCAAGCGGGAGGTTTCATCACGTTTATTCATGTTGTTTGGGTGTTTCTCTATTTCAATGGCTTCCATGATTATTCGACTGTTGAAGTGTTCAGGTTTGGAGATGAGTTTGGTTCTTTCAAAGTCAATTTCATGACCTGTTGTTTTTATGTGCTGGAAGAGAGAGGAAGATTTTTCTTCTTTTTTGACTGCGTTCTTGTGTTCTGCGATGCGTGCGCTTATTCTCCTGTTTGTCTGTCCGATGTATGTGGCTGGACAGACTTTGCATGGTATTTCGTAGACTCCTTGGTTTTCTAGCTCAATCTTGTCTTTGGGGTTTCTTAAAACTACACAGGAAAAAGATACCTACTAGATCAAACCAACAGAGACCTACTCACTCTCCACCTCAAACTCAGCAACAAAATCCGCCCAACACTCTGGAACAAATCCAAGCAACTTGCCGCCTGGAGAGCTGAAACAGAGACCTCCCACAAGACAGACAGACACACCAACAAACTCCACAAACTGGAAAAACGCCAGAAGCCCAACCCCCCCCCCACAACAGCCCATGAAACAAACAGTTCACAACATATCAGACAGGACACTCACCATCGCAGAGACCAAAGTCCTTTCCAAAGGATTCAACTTTGCAGTCGCCCCAGACACATCCCCACCGAAAACATCATATGCGGAGTGGAAGCCAGCCTAACCAAAATCAACCCAGATGAAGCCAACAAAATCAGACTCGAAGTCACCAATGTCCTCTGCTCCAGCAAACCACCCAGAAGCAATTTACACAAAGAAGAACAAAAGCCCTCTCAACCTGAGGAAAGACAACAACATAATCATTCTCCCAGCAGACAAAGGCAATGCCACAGTGGTGATGAACACATCCGACTACCAAGCCAAACTATCAACCTACTACAAGACCCTGCTTACATACCTTTGAACACAGACCCCACCACCTACCTGGAAAAAATCACCAAAGCCAAAATAAAAGCCTCTCCCTTAAGTGAAGAAATCAAGCCAAGCATCATCCCCAGAGAGAAATCATCCAGATGCCCCAAGCTCTACGGCCTCCCCAAGATTCACAAAGAAGGAACACCTCTCAGACCCATAGTCAGCTCCATAGGCTCACCTCTACAAAACCTCGCCAAATTTCTTGCCAAACAACTCCAGCCCTATGCAGAATCCATCACTTCATACGTACAAAACTCGTTCCACTTCATAGAAATTATAAAGAAACAAGACCTACAACCCAATGACCTACTCGTGAGCTTCGATGTTGTTTCGCTCTTCACACAAGTGCCCATTCAAGAAGCCTTGACAGCTATCTACAACAAATAAAACCCCCCCAAACACATCCTAGATCTGACCAACCACTGCCTAACCAACACATACTTCATCCACAATGGACAAAGATACAAACAGATAGAAGGAGCACCCATGGGATCACCCCTCTCACCGGTCATCGCAAACCTATATATGGAACACTTTGAAACCAGCGCGTTACAGAAGTCGAACATAAACCCAAACTCTGGCTCAGATATGTTGACGACACCTTTGTTATCTGGCCACACGGGAAAGATAAACTGAACAACTTCCTCACACATCTCAACAGCCTACACCCCAAAATACAATTCACTATGGAAATAGAAGCCAACAACCAACTTCCCTTCCTGGACGTCCTAATCTACAAAAAACCCGACGGCTCCTTAGGACATACCATCTACCAGAAAAAAACACATACAAACCGCTACTTAAATGCACAATCACACCACCACCCTTCACAGATCAACTCCGTAGCAAAAACCCTCATCTCCAGAACCAAACGCCTCGCTGACAAAGACCACCTAAAAACTGAATTACACACTCTCTCGAATGTTTTAATTGCGAACGGATTCCAAAAAAACACCATCACCAAACTAATCCAAAAGGAAACACCCCCCAAGAACCAAGAAACAGAAGAGAACAACGGCACCGCCCTCCTCCCTTACATCAAAGGCACCACAGACAAAATCAGCAAAATTCTCCACAAACACAATATCAAGACAGCCTTTTGCACCGACCAAAAAATAGCCAACATTTTAAGAAACCCCAAAGACAAGATTGAGCTAGAAAACCAAGGAGTCTACGAAATACCATGCAAAGTCTGTCCAGCCACATACATCGGACAAACAAACAGGAGAATAAGCGCACGCATCGCAGAACACAAGAACGCAGTCAAAAAAAGAAAAAATCTTCCTCTCTCTTCCAGCACATAAAAACAACAGGTCATGAAATTGACTTTGAAAGAACCAAACTCATCTCCAAAACTGAACACTTCAACAGTCGAATAATCATGGAAGCCATTGAAATAGAGAAACACCCAAACAACATGAATAAACGTGATGACACCTCCCGCTTGCCTGACATCTGGAAACTAGCCCTGGTCAACAGACGAGCCTCTGTCACAAAGACTGACACCAGGTCCAAAGGACACAAGATGCCACCACCTTCCATCCACACCAAACACAAACCCAGACCCTTCCCACAGATGAAACGAAACCACCATCAAATAACAAAACCACGACTGCACCATCTACTGCGGCACCCCACTCCAGTCACCACATGGAGCACACTCACACACCCCAAAAAACATTGGGAGACCACAGACACGTAGCCAGACCAAAATGAATTCACAAGACACAGGACCCCACTCCACCAAAGCCCAGGATACTGCCAGAACCCACCAGCCATCTAACCCACCAGCATCTAAACAGCCATCTAAACAGCCACCAGCAGTTAATCCCTTAACGATCGCCTCAGCCACACAGCAGATCACAAAAGAACAAAGGAACAAAGGAACCTGCAATCAGCAACAAAGCAAGCAAACCACACACCCCCAGCAGTATTTATAGAAGGACTTCAACTGAGACCACGCTTTGCTTCAAGAAGAAAGAAGCCAGAACACCAGCCTGAAGATGACGAGTGAGACCTTGTCGAAACGTCGCCAAAACAACCAGATTTCTACACGGGAAGAAACCCGAATCCACCCTAACATGCATACCTATACCCGTGAAAATCTACGAAAACATATATATATATATATATATATATATATATATATATATATATATATATATATATATATATATATATATATATATATATATATATATATATATATATATATATATAAAAAAGCCAACTGGCCCTTGGGCCATATGGTTTTAAAACAAACAAACAAATAAATAAATAAATAAATAAGATCTGGCCCACCCACGAGCTCTGGACCTGACACGTGGTCTGCCGACCCAACCCGTGGGCTGCCAAACTGGCCTGTGGGCCATTAGAAGAAAAATTAAAAAAAATATTAAAATTAAAATTAAAAAACCCAGTTAAAAAACTGGCCCACGACCACTGGACCCAATCTGTTGCCTGCTGAACCAACCCACAGATTGCTGACCTCACCCATGAGCCAGCAGAAGGGGAAAAAGCTGATCAGCCTGCGCTACAGCTGGTAGGCAGGCCGCGTAGTCGGCAGTTTAAAATTAAATTAAATTAAATTAAATTTAAAAATAAAAATAACACGATCCAGCCCACGGGTCACAGAACCAGCCGGCGAGCACCGGACCTGACCAATGGATTGCCAACCCTACCCATGAGGATAGATAGATAGATAGATAGATAGATAGATAGATAGATAGATAGATAGATAGATAGATAGATAGATAGATATTACCCCCTAGATCCGGCCCATGGGCCACCAAACCAGCCCGGGACCACTGGACCTGGCCCATGGGCCGCCAAAACGGCCTGCGGGCTGGGAGGGAAAAAAAACTGAGCGGCCCATGCTATAGCTGGTAGTGGGCCATGTAGTCAGCAGTTAAAAAAATAAATATTAATATAAATATAAATATAACCCAAGCCATCCTGCGGGGTGGCAGAATTACAAATAATAATAATAATAACATAATAATAATAATAAAAACCCCGACCGGTCGGGTTCAGAAAAACAAAGAAAGAAAAGAAAATGAACCTGAACAAAAATGAATTACGAAACTTTTTTTTTATAAAATTCATTTGATAATTAAGGAAACGAAATGAGGTGGGGAAACGAATTATGAAATGAAACACAAGTTTGGCATTTCATGCCCATCTTTACTAATAGTTCTTTTCTTTTTCCTTAACCACTATGACCTGATGTTCCTCTGAGCATGTCTAAAGTTATACTTCTAAAGTGACACTTCTTTGCTGATTCAACATCTTGCCACACAAGCATTTCGATAATTTCACAATTTTGCGGTTTCCCATCCTGGAAGATATTTCAGTCTTAGAGAATGCAGAAGTTGTCAGCAAGCCACTTCTGCTGTTTAACCCATAATGCTCTGATGATTAACCCATTTAGAAAAAAAATACATAAAATTTCATACTATCAGATCCTCCGTCCCATCCCTGCTCTTATGCTTGTAACAGCCACCATTATATAATTGTTAAACAAAAACATGTTATCAAGTATCAATCTGCATAGAGAGTCTTCTCCAGGCCATGGAATTGCATATGCTCTGTGAGCTTACTTGCTCACATCACAAATGATACTACCCAACAGCAACTGGGTTTGATATCAATAACAGAGAAGATGAGAGAAAGCCGGGTTTGTTCGTATGGATGTGTCTTCAGAGCAGCAGCTTCCACCATTGCCCAAACTGAAAATAACCTTCCCTAACTGCACTGCTGTGGTTTAATATGTTGTTGTTAGAAGTATAGCTTTAACAGATGTTCCATTGCAGGGGGCTTGCTATTTTGATCTTCAATTATGTGGAGCATATCGTTGAAGAAGAAGTTGCTGCTTGAATTCACTGTACCTCTCTTTTCTTATTTATTTATTTATTTATTTATTTATTTATTTACCCTTATGAGTTTATTTTTTTCTTTATTTTTACATTTCTAGACCACCCAGTTTCCCAGAAGGGATTCTGGGCAGTTCACACAAAAGCCAAATAAATGATCAACAATTAAGAACAAACAAATCAATAAGCAACAAACACATGACTGTAGATACAATGGCAGATTTATAGTCAGAGGTGCAGAGTTGGTCTAAGACAGGCATGCCCAAAGTCAGGCCCAGGGGCCAAATGTGGCCTGTAGAGAGTGTAGAGAGTTCATCCTTTGTTTTCAAAGAAAGCCATCTCCATTAGATTTTTCCTTTATTTGTGTGTGTGTGTGTGTGAGAGAGAGAGAGAGAGATTAAGGCTAACCAGAAGGACAACAAGGCTAATAGAGGACACTAACTAGCCAAATATGAACCTGGAAATTCGGAAAGAGTGGGAAAAAATGAGCTGCTATGGGGATTGTTTGGCTGTTGAGATGTTTCACATGTTCTATTTTTGTTTCAATGTCCTTGATTCTTATTATTTCTAACCCCTTAGCTCCTTGTGTGATGGCTTTTTCACCATCACTATCAAGTGGATATTGCTCATTTAAAAACTGATTTATAATTAAACAGTCATTGTTGTCTTAGTGGGTGTGCCAGCGATGCACTGGTGGGCTGAGCAGATGCTGCTCTTTGTATAGCTCTACAAGATACTCAACTCCCAAGCCATGGAGGGTTTTGTGAACGAAAACCAGCACTTTGAACTTTATCCAGGAGGCAACGGGTAACCTATACAAATGAGCCAGTATTTTGGTGATGCAGTCAAAGTGTCCCGCACAAACCACCAATCTGGCTGCCACATTTTGTACCCGCTGCAGTTGCCAGACAATGGTCAAGGGAAGCCCCATGTAGACAGTGTTGCAATAATCCAACCTCAAGATGACCAGTGCTTGCACAATGGTCTACAGGGAGTTACCATCAAGGTATGGGCGAATCTGGGTGATTAGCCTAAGTTGATAAAAGGCTGACCTGGAAACAGTTGCCACATGAGATTCCAGGGACAAAGCTGGTTCCAGGAGAATGCCCAGACTCCTCACTCTTTCAACCTTATGGAGAACAGTCCCACCCAGACTGGGAAGAGGGCCACTGTACCCCTCTGCCCCCCCCAAAAAAAACAGAACCTCAGTCTTCTTGGGGTTGAGTTTGAACCTGTTGGTCCCAGTTCACTCCAAAACCGCAGCCAGGCCAGCCTCCATTGCAGAAGTGGAGAAGGAGAGATAGAGCTCTGTGTCATCAGTGTGCTGATGACAGCAAGCCCCAAATATCTTTATATATATATAAAGAATATTGTCTTATCCTCCATTGATGTATGTATGTATGTATGTATGTATGTATGTATGTATGTATGTATGTATGTATGTATCTATCTATCTATCTATCTATCTATCTATCTATCTATCTATCTATCTATCTATCTATCTATCTATCTATCTATCTATCTATCATTGGTGCACAGACAATGTTCTTGTGACCAAAAAGGAAGCACCTATGGAGCATATCTACTAATTAGGGATGCATTTAGTATCCATTAAGTTATAAAAAGTCCTACCTCTCCTGGACATCTGTCCTCCCTAGGCTGCTCAAATTCCATCTCAGATTCATATATATAGGCCAGCTACATTGTGACTGGAACAAGCAACTACCGTATCCCCTGAAATGAGTGAGATAATGCGGCATTCCTCACAAAGATTTCTTATATATCAACCAGAGAGGTCTCCTCTGGCAAAGACATGGTCTAGGGTCCTTTCAAGCTCTGCAGTTCTATTTATAATAATAATAATAATAATAATAATAATAATAATAATAATAATAATAATAATAATAATAATAATAATAATAATAATAATAATAATAATAATTTGGACCTAGTTACTTCCAGATTCTGTAGATACCATATTGAGAGAAAGGGAATCTATGCTAGAAGATATCACCACATAAAGGATGAAAGAGAGGATGCTCCAGCATCTTCCCACCAGAATTATTCTACCAGTCATGTCTTCTCCTGACACTGAAGCGTTGTGATTTGACAGCTCAGCAAAGCAGTGGGGGACTGCATTTCACATGCTAAATCTTAGACTCTATGTAGATGTTCAGCATCTTTACTAGATTGTCTTTCCTCCTTTTCTACCTCAGCTGTTTATTTCAAAGGGCACTCTAGTCTATTATCTTGCAGAACAAAGCTTTGATTAAGAACTTCCCCAAAGAAGAAAAATAGTAAATCATTCCCATTTCGTGAGGGGAAGAAGAGCCAACGCCAGTATGTCTAATATGGATGGAGCCATTTAATGAGGCTGACTGAAATATAAACCTGGAAGCAAAAATTAGATTTACACTTAACTTTTAAGTCCCTTTCTATAAGTAATTAATTTTATAGATTCCTTTCATCTGGAAGCCCATTAACTTACATCCATGCTTTTCGCACAGAGGACAATATTGAGTTTGATGTTAAATTGCAAGAAGATTTAGAAAGCAGAGAGAAAAGCTCAGGGAGTTTAAAAGAGTGTTTTTCAAGCATTCATCAACTGTCAGGTTACAGCAATCTGGGAGTAAAATCAATATAAATACCACCAGAAACATGGCACTGCTCTGTGTGAAATCACTAACAATATGCAACCATCTAGATATTTGGACAAGCTAAATTATAGAAAGGCTTAATATGGCTTGAAATTCATGAGAAAAAAGAACTAGTATTTTATAACAGGTAAGAGGTAAGCTACTCTCTTTAAGATGGTTCTGTGCAACTTTCCCTTGAAAGTTCTAGAAATGCGGGTGATGGAAATAAAAATGGGAACATGTGGGTGATGGAAATAAAAATGGGAACATTTGCTTAGTTTAGCTTAGTTTTTCTTAGCTCTACGCACTATGCAATGTGTAGCCTGCATAATGTAATTAAAAACTGTAAACCACCCAGAGACTACATGAAGTGGTATAGGGTGGTATATAAGCAGAACACTTTGCTTCCCTGTGGCTTTTTTACCTGGTTTGTGCTTTGCACATGTTCTTGGACCATACAGGAGTTCTCCTTTATTGTAAGTAGTAGCTTAAATAGCCAGCTTTCATGTTTTCTGTGGAAACTGTTCCTAAACAATGGTCTTTGCCTCAAATATCTTTTGAACATTCATTTGCTCCACAACATTTTTGAATTACTTTGGGAAATTTTGGAACCACTTTTTACATTTTATTCCTTTGAGTTCTTCTCACAATATTTTCCAAAAATATCAATACACTTTCATGGCTGTTTGGTTATGCTGAGACAAGAGAGCTGGAATACTAAAGAACGACCTTATCACTACTGAATTGCATACATTTTGTGGTGGTTTTGGTATTCCTACCTAGCAGGGTTGATGTGCTAGCTACAACATTTTATCTTACCCAGAAGGTGAGTCATGGCAACTGGATTTCTTTGTGTGTGTGTGTGAGATTGAAATCTTTCAGTAATAATCAAAGTAAATTCATTGATCTGGGTTGAGTCTGTTGAAATGAGTTGCCATTAGAGATGGACATGAAATGCCAAAATAGTGTTTTGCTTCATTTTTTTTATTTTTTTGCTTCATTTAAAAGGAAACAATTTTTTAAAAAATATTTTATTTTTCATTTGTTTTGTTATTCATTTTTTAATTTTTAATTTTTTTAACCGGCACCGATCAGCTGGGCTGTGGGCCAGATAAGCACTTTATTTTATTTTATTGTTCAAACACTGGGATGGCACTTTTTTCTTTTTACTCAAGCGCTGAGCAGCTGGCCCCCAGGCTGGGTTGGCACTTTTTAAAACTTTATTTTATTTTATTGTTCAAGTGCCAGTCAGCTGGCCCACAGGCCAGGTCAGCACATTTTGATTTAATTTAATTTAATTTAATTGTTCAAACACCGGCCAGCTGGCCCATGGGCCAGGTCGATGCTCCCCCCATGTGCTGGCCAGCTGGCCCATGGGCCAGGTCAGCACTTTTTAATTTAATTTAATTTAATTTAATTTAATTTAATTTAATTTAATTGTTCAAGTGCCAGCCAGATGGCCCGTGACCCAGGTCAGTGCTTATTTTTGTTCAAGCGCTGGCCAGCTGGCCTATTGGCTGCGTCGGCACATTTTTCCTTTTTGTTCAAGTACTGATCAGCTATAGTGCGGGCTGATCAGTGCTTTTATTTTTTGCAGGAGGGAGGCCTCCCAACGGGTCCCTGGCCGAGCAACGACAGTGAGGTAAGAGAAGACATTGATGGGGGAACAAAAATGAAATAAAATGAAATGAAAATTCCTGGTTCATTTTTTTTTTGAGGAGGCGGTTTGTTATTCGTTTCGGTAGGTAATGAAACAAATAACGAATAATGAAATGAATTTTTAATTCATTTCATGCCCATCTCAAGTTGCCATGACTCAACTTCCATATAACATCACTTGGATTACTGAGAATATTTACCAAGATTTAACCTTATACATTCTGGTAATTCAATGGAGCACTGAGGAATCTGAGTGACTAGGGGTACTAGGCAGAGGTATTTCCCCTAGCTATCAGCACATTTGCCCCACTGCAAGTTGCTCACACCAGAACAAGCTTTGGAAGTGGGACTGAGCTGTTTGGGTAGGCCTCTCTGTATCCATTTGTATGAGTCAGAATTGCATCCTTCAGTGACAATCCAGAGATGAATGTAGATATTGGGCATGAATGTTTCTGTTTACAACACTTCATGGTACTACTGTATATACTCGAGTATAAGCCTAGTTTTTCATCCCTAATTTTGGGCTGAAAAAAGAGGTCCTCAGCTTATATGCGGGTCAATACTTTTAGCCACTGAGGCAAGTTTGGGTCAGTGGCTAAAAGTCATTTTAAACATTGTGCCCCACTTCTCCTGACCCCCCATGTTTAAAATGACTTTTTAAAAGGTCATTTTATAACATTGTTTAAAATGACTTTTAGCCACCAACTCAAGCACTTGCCTCGGTTGCTGAAAGTCATTTTAAACATCACACACACACACACAGAGCTCACAAAGGAGGAGTTGCCAGGCCCTGCTGCATTTCCCACCCTAGGCTTATACTTGAGTCAATAAATTTTCCCAGTTTTGGGGGTTTAAATTAGGGGCCACGACCTATACTCGGGTCGACTTATACTTATATATATGGTACTTATCATCTGGATTCCAGGCATTCAGACCAAGACCACCCCTTATCAAGAATAATAAGGAATATTCCTGTCCTTCTGCCTGGGTCCAGAATAGCAAAGAGTTTTAAGCAGTGCATCTTTTTTTTTAAATTAAGATCTGTGCCCTTAATTATTTGTTTTATTATATCATGGCTTAACATTGTTCTTTGTTTTCCCCTTTTGCATAGGTTTTTGTTGTTGTTGCTGCTGCTATTATTTGCTTCTTTTCTTCTTCTTTTTTAAGACCCAAAAGCTTGTGGCATTTCACTATGCCATTTCCCCTAGTAAAATGAATAATCTAGATGTGAGATCCTAAATGGATAATATGCATATATGCCAGGAGCTAATCTTTCTTCCTGATTATTCCCTATTAGAGATGATGAGGCTCAGGTTAACAGTTAACAATGTTTTTAAACCATCCGTCTTTGAAATGGGACTTTGTGCTCACGGTGTACTCTCACTGGAATCATTCAGCTATGCCGAAGCCAAACAGGGTTTATAAGGGGAAACGATGGATTTAAACTAGAATCAAGGAGCAGGTGACATCTTACTTAAATATACAAAAAATTATGTTGCCTTGTTTGGCGTCATAACAATGAATATGCCTTACTGAAGCCTGCCAGATGGATATTACAAATAAATATAATGTGGAACTTTAATGAATAAACTGGTGTTCCTTTTTTTTTAAAAAAAAATCAGAGATCATTATTTCTATGGTTGAAATGTTTGAATTCAAAATAGATGGCTGACTGGCTGCTTGTGTTCCTTTTGTTTCCTTCATAACAAAAGAGAAATTATTTATTTATTTATTTATTTATTTATTTATTTATTTATTTATTTATTTATTTAATATTTGTATACTGTACCAATTTCCTAAGTTTAACTCTGGGCGTTTTACATGAAACAAATGTGAAAACCAACTATCAAACTCAAATATAAATGCAATAAAACAATAAAAACAGACAAATACACTGCACACTTTGAATTCAGCCTGTATAAACAATAGCTCTTGGTTTTCTTTCAGTTCATGGTGACCAGCTAATGGAAGACAAAAAAATAACAACTTAAATAGAAAATAATGTGCTACCCTTTTAAGACACCTAACAACTGCTTTGAGGAAGGACTGTCTACCTTATTTGGACACCATAACATTGCCTTTTAATTCTGCAAGATGCCCCTCAGCTCCCTGTTCTCAAAAATGAATATGTCTTAATTGTCTCTCATTGCTGTAAGCGACTTGGGTCCTTTTCCAAGGAGAAAGACAGGGTAAAATTATGCAAAATGAATGAATGAATGAATGAATGAATGAATGAATGAATGAATGAAAATAATCAATATAAAGTATTACTGTATACCCAGCCTTTCTCATCAGCTGGGGCTGTGCTGACTTTGTTGGGTGGAATCAAAAAGTCATCAAAGGCGCCTTCCTGGTGTTTTCTTTTAACCCTCATTCAGGAGGCTGGGAAGACTTTCCTTTTTGGCAAACATTTAAGAAGCAAAACACAACAAAACAAAAGACAAAAAAGTGGCACCTTGAGTAACTTTCATATTTTCTTTTTTGCTTGCTTGTTTGTTAAAAGAGTTAATGGCATATTAAAATAGCAGCACGCCTATGTGGTCTGGTTTTAGAGTTTCATGGTATCGGATAGAAAAATATTAAAAATTCAAGAATGATGAAAAGAGCAACTAGATAGGGTGTCTCTGCCTTCCCTTTTAATGCAATAACCCACCAAATACACCACAGGGTTGTCTTCTCAGTTAACACCTATATTCAATGTTATTTTGGTGAAAGTACTGATCCATGAATTGTTAAATAAAGAGCTATTTTGCATCTCAACAAATCATATGCAAAAGATTGCATGCACTAGCTGTATGCCAATTTTGATGAGGTACCGCAGTAAAAGATGAACCATGGATCATCCTAAGTAGAAACACATGCAAATGAAATATTTTCTTTCATGCCTAAGAGTGCCATCTGGGTTTCATGCACCATAATCTTGTCAATATGGACAGGGTCTATGTTTCTCCATTACACTTATAAAGGTTCCTCTTATTCACACCTTTGTTCCACCATTTCATTAACACCAAGAAACAACCCTTCAAAATATTTTGGCACAAGGGGACTGTATCCATATCTCAGCTCTTCTTGCTGCTGCCATCCCCTAACAAGTACAATGCAGATCATGTGTTCGTCTTCTGGGATCCTTTAGCTTTGGATAAATCTACATGAAGAAATGTTTTGTTACAATTCATCTGTAGTGTACATATACATAAACTGCTATTTTTTAAAAAAAAACCAGGTAATTTCGCTGTTTAAAGCAAATCCTTCAGTTTATGTATGTTTATGTATGTGGGATATAGTGTCTCTGTACCCATGATTCAAAAATCCAGGAAATGTCCTGATGTTATCTGGTAGTTGAGTCATGGCTACTGGACTTCTTATTTTGAGAGATAGAAACATTTCGCTGTTCATCCAAACAGCTTCATCAGTCTGAATACAGCTAGTGCAAATCCTCCATCTTATAGTCAGCTTTGACCTCTTGTCACCCTGGCCTGAAATAGGCTCATAAGATGAACAATGGCCTGAACAGACTCATTAGGGAGACAATAGTATCCATAGCCTTAAGGTGAACAATGGCCTAGGTGCTGAAACCTATCAAGAATGGGTCATTAACTATGCCCTTGGTGGTGAAGGCTTTTTGATTTGTCTGGCTACTTTGGAAAGCACATCTTGATCAGTAGCAGATAGACTATGCCTGAGCCCACCACCTCTGTTGAGGGAGGGGGTTTCAATGCTCACATGAATGGCTTCCCTCACTCCTCTCTCAAACCACCTTTCTTCTTTGTCTAATATGTGTACATCTTCATCTTTGAAAGAGTGCCCCTTGTCCTTCAAATGGAGGTGTACTGCTGACTCTGCTCCTGAGCTGTTACCGCTCCTATGTTGAGCCATCCTTCTGTTTAATGGCTGTTTAGTTTCTCCATTGTAGAGGTCTGAACACTCCTCACTGCATTGGACCGCATATACTATATTGCTCCTTTTATGGTTTGGTATCGGATCCTTTGGGTGGATAAGTCTCTGCCTTAGTGTGTTTGTGGGTTTGAAATAAACAGGGATGTGGTGTTTGCCAAAAATCCTTTTAAGCTTCTCAGACACTCCAGCCATGTAAGGAATGACCAGATTCTTCTCTTGGGTCTGGGTCTCAGACTGATCCCTTGTTCTTCTGGAATGGCCCACTGCTTTGTTGAAGGCCCAGTTTGGATATCCACAGGCCGTAAGTGCTGTCTTCAGGTGCCTGTCTTCCTTCTTCTTGGCTTCTGTGGAGGTGGGGATGCTCTCTGCTCTGTGGCTTAGGGTCCTGATGACTCTAGTTTGTGCTGTAATGAATGGTGGGAGTCAAACAGTAAGTACTGATCTGTGTGGGTGGGTTTCCTGTAAACTTCTACTCCCAGGCCACGGTCAGGTCTGATGATGACAGCACAATCCAGGAAAGCCAGCCTGTTGTCTTGGGTGTCTTTCCTAGTGAACCTAATATTAGGGTCCAGCACATTGATGTGGTCTGTAAAGGCCTGTACTTCCTGAGTCTTTTCACCCAGTTTCCAAAGTAGCCAGACAAATCAAAAAGCCTTCACCACCAAGGCCATAGTTAATGACTCATTCTTGGTAGGTTTCAGCACCTTAGGCCATTGTTCACCTTAAGGCTATGGATACTATTGTCTCCCTACCGAGCCTATTCAGGCCATTGTTCATCTTATGAGCCTAATTCAGACCAGGGTGACAAGAGGTCAAAGCTGACTATAAGATGGAGGACTCACATTAGCTGTATTCAGACTGATGAAGCTGTTTGGATGAGCAGTGAAACATTTCTATATCTCATAAAAACAAGTCCAGTAGCCATGACTCAACCTCCAGATAAACTCACCTGGATGACTGAGAATCTTCACAGACATATTGTCCTGATGT
>JAPFRF010000401.1:0-11244 GCA_029282475.1 Phrynocephalus forsythii | reverse complement strand
TATGACTAACTTCCAGATAACTCCTACCTGATGACTGACCTACAGCCTAGGAGAGAGCTGTTTTCTTTAGCTGAAGCTATTATCTGATTAATGTTGTCTTGTACTGGAAACAGTTGCTCTTTATGGAATGTGGTCTTTGGTTAGACCACTTGTTTGAGGTGTCACAGAACTCAGTTCTAGCCTAATCTGTGTGTGATGTCTCAGTCTGAGCTGCTACAATGGGCAAAACTGCTCCGCAACTGCACAACATAAAATAACACAAGCTTAACCTTGCCAGGCATTGTGTCCAGGCCAAATGGTTCTGTGATTCCCATCATGACTGGTAGAAGTGCTTTGTAGATAAGTAACCCTCCACCCCATGTTGCAGCATAACTATGCAGCTATGCTGTTGCGGCTCCCGAACAAGATTTCTCAGCCAGTGTTGTTCAGAAAAAAGTCTGGTGGAAGGCAAGATATAAAATATAAGCAATAAGTTAAATGAAAAAGTCATGAGATGGTGGAAGAATGTGCACATTTGTGGGAAGGTCTACACGTGAAGCCTGGCCATACTGAGAGTATGAACATCTTTTCATAATGCAAACCACTTGAGGGATTTCAGTGTTGATTTTGTGTGCTTTAAATACTGTGAATAAATAAGAAACACCACTACTTTAGAAGAAACAAAAATAAACATTGTTTGAAGCAGACTGGAAAACAGTGGAAGGTACTTCATCCTGAATAATTTTATTGATACTCAGTTAAGGGCTCAAGACAGCCTGCTACTCATTTATGATTTTATATTTTGAAAATATTTCTGAGAGTATAGTTTTATCTGGATTAAAGAAAGCAGGAGAATTACTTGCAGTTGCAAGATAAGCTGTGCTCATGGTTAGCAAACATTTACATTAAAGTATGTGGCATCCATCTATCGTCCCTTTATATTGCTGAATTCAGGGTTTCTTAGCTGAGCATGGCACTTACAAGACCATTAAAGGTAACAATATTCGGTCTGTTTTGAAAGAGAAATGCTATCTTTAGATGAAAGGGAGAGTTGATATTTGGCCAAAAGCTGTAGGAGACATCCAGAAATATTGCTGTACTAGGGTTGTGGAGTCTTCCATGAGTCAGCAGTGGAACAAAGACATGTCTTGAAAATGTCTTTCACAATGAAATTTGTGGAATGTAATTTTGGTTCATTTCCTGGTTCTCCAGACAAATTCCTAGATATAAAGTTTTAGTTCTAAAAGTGTTTCTTCTATACCCAGCTCCAGTTGGTAGGTCGTGGAGATGTCACAAAACAACAGCAGTATACAATCTGCATTCTCTGGTTTAGATTCTCGGGTTGAAATAAAATAGAGGTCCATCAAAGTTGCACAAGGAGGTATGGTGACCAAAAATTAGCTAGGTATAGATACTAAGACGGTTTGCTGTTGGATTGCTAGACCACAGAATGTGAGTCCTTTTTGTAGTGCAAGTTGGCAAGCTATTTGATGCAATTCTTTGGAATGGAACCCCCCGATTCCCAATAGCTGTACACTACTTTAGAACGAAGCTACATATTTATAAGAATATTAATAGGTAACAGCAGTTTTTCAGCTGGAAAATGCATCTTGATTTCTGTCTTATATTAGCTTTGCAGCACTTGAGCTCACTGTTTCTTATCTTTCCTTGGTACACTAAGTAAATATGTGGTCTCCTTTGCTGTGTAGATGCATTGCTAATGACCATCCTCAATCCACTGTAGTCACACGGAGCCTCCTATGTTGAACAGTGCAAAAGCTGTAGTGTTGTTCCATTTTCACTTGGCCCAGCATACCACTCTGCACTGGGACATGAAAACTATTTTTCTTTTTCTCGCTTGCGATGTTAATTACATTAAAATCCATTGAAACCTTCACAGAAGAGCTGGAGCTCAACCCCTCTCAGGTTCTAATATGGCACAGAGTTTATTTTTGGTAATGGAATTGGGAAATGTCCTGGACCGGATGAAAATATGAACTTGGAGACATTTACAAACCAGTGCTCTGTGCTGCAGTAGCATTGCTTTCTCAGCCCAAATGTACTTTATAAAATCTAAAGGCCAGAAAGTTTGGAATTAAATAAATAGCAATTAATGTTGTTTTTGTGCCAAAGAAATCATTTTTGACCATTCCAGAAAATAGTAGACAGTTACACCGTGCTGTGGAGAGACAAATCTACCTTTTATTAGACAGTACAAGTGTGCATCATCAGAAGTGCTTTTTCAGAACAAGAATCAAAACTGTTGGATGGTGGACTGCTTATAAATGAAGGTTTGCGTCAAGTTGAAGTTCCATATCTTAAAGGCCATAAGATGTTTAGTAATTCACTTCAGCTGAATGTGTATGATCTAGTGCACGTTATTTAACCAGCAAATATGGAGATATTTATCTTAAAGCAGAGTATGCAATTAAAAGCAACAGTGCAAACTAGCATCCTATTCTTTTTTCTTGGGAAGCTGTCTTTTAACTGCTGCTTTTTGCTCTCTAGCTATGCAGCTCTGATAGCTGATTGGCCTGTGGTTGTTTTAGGCATGTGTACCGTATTAATTGTGGTGTGTGCACTGATTGGAATACTTGTCCCAGTGATCTTCCAGACTTCTCTGATCCGTTACTGGTAAACACATTGTCTGGTGCTGTCAGCACCGACAGGCTATACTTTCTTTTCCCCATCAATAATGGTAAGCAGAGGGCTGTAAAGAATTATTCGTGAATGTTTTATATTGCTATCAAATACAGATGTGCACAAACACCAAATCTGAATATTTATGACATTTAGTGGTTAAGTCCAGATGGCTTCAATGTCTGTTACAGCTGCTGATCCTTAAATCAATAACAAAAAAGGAAAAGACCCTTCCATCAACATTTTTAAAAATAATTCAGAATTTATTGGAGAAAGCAGTACAGTAGGTTCGAGTACTTAGAGTAGTAATCACTAAAGTGGAGACAGTTAGGCCCCATTTGTGTTCCTGGAATAGTAACTTAAGAAATGGAGGAAAATAAACTGTTAATATTGTATTCTAAAACTGTTGTGCTCTTTTTTACTGACAGAACACATACTGTTAGGAAAGGGACAAAAGAAAGTCCTGAAACGAACTGCACTCAACATGCAGAAGACAAAATCATGACTGCAAAAGAATATTAGCAGAAATATGAGACGGTTTTTGAAAGGATTGAAAATAGAACTACCAAACTGACTTGCCCATATTCAGATCCATTGCATGGTTAAATTGGAAATGCTGTGTACAGCTGTGATCACCTCACTCCTAAGAAGGGTTAAAGGTTACACCCATTTGGAGCTGTTTAGTTAGTAGGAAAATATCTGGGATGTGAGGGAACAGAAGGGCTTACGAAAGACAATAATGCTGCAGAGTTGAAGGCAACAGGAAAGTAGAAGTCTAACATGAGATATTCACTCAATAAAGAAAGCCACAGCCTTGAGTTTGTGAGACCTGAGCTAGGCTAAGATATTGCCTTTTGAAAATAATTCATTCATAGGTCACCTGTAAGTCAGAATTGATTATTACATACACATATCCACATATATATAGGAGAGGAGATAGTGTTTTCCTTCAGATAACTGACAACTATGAGTCAGCATTATAGTGAATAGTGTGTGTTATCCCAGACAGTAAGGTAATTTTTGAAATGAAACTTGGAATTTGCTGCCCCAAGATGCAATGATTTCAATTTGGATAACTGTAAAGGTGGGGTTGATAACACATGGAAGGGTACAGTTATCAAAAGTATGAGAGGAGGTCATGTTAGATCAGCCTGTAGGGGCTGACAAAGTAATCAATATTCAACTGCTTATAGGAAGCCATCCAGCAGGACATGAGTGCAGCAACATCTTCCATCTCACATGCCCTAATAATCCTATCGAGAGCCATAGTGCTCAAATGCTGTAGGAGGTGATATACAGTACAGTAGGACTCCGTATCCACTGATTCATTATCCACTGATTCAGTTATCCACGGTTGGCAGAGGAAAAAAATTAAATAATTCAGCAGCCACAAAGCAAGCTGTAAGCAAGCTGTTGTCACAAACAGCAGCTGTAAAGCAAGCTATTGTCACAAATAGCATCTGTAAAGCAAGTTACTGTCACAAACAGTGGCCATGAAGCAAAACACTGTCTCAAAACACAGTCATATAAGCTACTGTCAGGAAAGAGCAGTTTGGGGTGGGTGGGCAGGTGTTCTCTTATCCACGGCTTTCATTATCCACGGGAAGGCAAGTCTGAGCCAACCCCGTGATACCGGGTCCTACTGTATAAACCCATCCTGAATGATACCATCAAGGGTCAAATCTCCATGGATTTATTTAATCACCTTTGCGTCACAGCCATCTCTACCTATTTCTGTAGTGTGTCTAACATTTAAGTCAGATACTGTGAAGAAGTACCTTTTATCTGTCCTGAATCAATGGCTACCATGCGCAGGATGGGCACCTTACCTTCCAATTCGAGGCAGTGGCTGCCTCTGAATCCCAGTTAATAATGAAACAAATCTACAAAGAGAGGCTACCACCATTCTTCTTTTAACTGGTCATTATAGAACTCAGCACTGGCAGAGGAGAGGTAGCCTGGGTCCGATGGGCCTTTCTATACTTTTAAATCGCTGCCCACCTGTAATTCCAGTGTTTTTCCTCCATAATTTGCCGGCTGATCTCTTACTTAGCATAAGCAATTGCTAAGAACAGCCCACAACCAGGAGGGAAGGGGAGTTGTAATCACTCGTTTTAGGTTTCACAACTCCAAAGCGGCCTGTTCTAACTGTGAATTACTTTAACACACTAACTTTAGGCCCACTAAATGGAGCAGAACTTACAGAAGAGCTGACTTCACTCTAAATCCCCACATTCAGTGAACCACTTAAAAGTGTCTTTACTGTTTGAAATAACAGATTGCGCTACTGGTTTATCCTGGATTAGGCACATTTGTAGAGTCTCAATGTTTGTTGACACATCCCTATTCCACCTCCTTGGAAGTAACCAGGAAGATGTGCAGTTCAGGACATTGAGTAGTTCCATTGTTTTTCTTTACGGTGTGTCCTCAGGATATGAAGCAATTTCAGTCTTAAATCAGTACCTGTAATGAAAGTGCTTTACTGTAAACCCCATTCATCCGTTTTTCCCAGTTGTCTTCCTGTGAAGTCAAAGATGTGTGTACTTATCAGTTCAATGTTCTTGTCCAGGCTCTGAGCTCAGAGGAACTGCCAGAAAGTGAGACTTGTTAATGAATACTATGGTAAAACACAGCCAAAGCAGCAACTTAGCTAACTACCCTTTTTTAAATATGCAGATGAACAAGCTAAAAGGTAAGGACCTTCAACATGTTTTCTTTTATTTGTTGTGCATTGGTTATTTGCATACCCAATAGCCAGATATGCAATGAAATAAGGTTGCATTTACTAGTCTGTTTCTACTGTATAAAATAGCATTGCACTCACAACACCCAGCCCCTTCAACCATATAGCCAGTGTTAATAAGATGGTGTTATATCAATGTTGACCATGTTATAAAAACTATTTTGAATATTTAAGCTTTTTAAAATCTAGCTGAAATCATCTTAGGGAAATGCTGCTTGTAAAGTTAATGTAATAATGGGACAAATGATGTCACCATTTAGGGAAAACAAAACACATCCTCTTGGCTTCTTTAGTAATATTTTTATCAGAGAGCTTTAAGGATAGAAGTGTTCAAAATGAAAAGAATTCCACTGTTCTGTGAGAAGATTTCATGTGGTATGTGTTGTCCTCTCAGCTCCCCTGTGTATCCCACAGATCTACCTTATAAGCACTTTTTAGCCCTCATAGTAGATCGGGAGGGGCTATAGTGTTCAATTGCATAGATCCTGCATTTGGGTATAATTGATAATGATGATTTGTTCCTTGCCTAGGGTCTGTGTTTGACTGAATCATCTTTTTGCTATCTCTTGCAAATCTAGGGGTTAATCAGGTTTCAGCAGCACTTATTTTTCTTCTGTGCATTTATTACCCAAAACAACAGCTGAATAAAATGTGCAATTACTCAGTACTGTAATTTATGATTTCAAAAATCGTTCTTCAGCCATCGAGATGAGGGATGGTCACGACCATTACTTAAAGAGAAAAAGGGACACTGACTTCACCCCCCATAAAGGACAGCTTCGTGATATTCCAAGTAAGTTGATCAGTTTGAAACGTCCTTATCGGGTTTGCATACAGACATTCAGAAGAATCTGAACGAGAGAACAGAATTTACTAGTGCTGATCACCGGATAATGGAAATTATAGTGATAGGAAATTGTCATTCAGTAATGAGGTGCACGGCAAAAAGAACAAAACCAGCACTACAGCAGGCAGTTTGCCATCAAAAACTTAATGTATTCTACATAAGGTGTGGCAGTGGTAGGATTCTGCAGTAATGTGTGTGTGTGTGTGTGTGTGTATGAGAGAGAGAGAGAGAGGGAGAGAGAGAGAGAGAGAGAGAGAGAGACCCACAGAATATCAACTGGGACAAAATACAGGAAGTGTCCCATTTTCTGACTGAAAATATTTCCTAAGAACTGATTTTGCTTTCTCATCAACTGCTACATAAGGTTTGCAGGCTGAAGAAACAAAATTTTTCATCACAGTGCTTTGGTTTATGAGCATAATCTGTTCCAGAAACATACTAGAAACCAAAGCACCTTACATCGAGGCAAATTTCCCATAAGAAATAAATGGAAACTCTGATGATTTGTTCTTTGAGCCCCACAGATCACATACTATACAACATAAAATGTAAAAATTAACAAAAGAAGTTGGGTAGAAATCCACATCCACAATTCATGGTTTAGGCACCTGGCAGCTGAATTGGGTTTCATTTGGGACTAATAACTGGATTTTACTCTTTGTGTTTAATGTAAATAAATACTTTTTTTAACCCTATACACAATTTTGACTAGCTGCCCCATGACTAGAAATGGCTTGAAAAATAAGAAAGTGGGTGTTGAAAACAAAATTAAAGAAAAATATAAAGAAAAGAAATCCCTAACCTGCAATCTCCTTTGAAAGCTGACTGTTCCAAGAGAGACTCCTGTTCCTCATTCCTCTCTCTTCCTCTGCTTTTTGAGGCTTGCCAGAGGCAGACCATCCACAGCTCCCACAATCCAGCAGGGAGAGGAGAGAGAGCCACCATTGGCTCACTTGTGATCATGTGACCTGCTCAATTGCTCATATTGCAAGATATTGCTCATTCATCAAGGCAAAATTTAAAAGAAATGTTTTCTTGTCTTACAAAACACTTTGTAGACCAAGGTACTTGTAAACCAAGGTATTATCACTGTATATAGATAACAGAGTACTCTCTTTCCCAAGTGGCTTTCCAATATTGGGGTTGCACTCCACCTCACAATACATGGGTCAGTGCTGTACTCTGGTGCAAAAGATGATAGTGGCATTGGAAGAGAGCACGCCTTAAAATCTTATAATGAAGTACTTGGCACAAATAATTTATTTTTACCCAAAAGAAAAAGTTGCTCATTGACAAGATCATTGTCCACTAACTCCTGTTCAGGCCACTGTTTGCCATAATGATAACTTGCTTTATAGATCTATTTAACGTGTCAGCTTGCTTTGACTCTGCTGTTCTTAATAACAGCTTACACTTTACAGCTTACTTTGTGGCTGCTGATTGTTTAATTTTTCCTCTACCAACGTGAATGCTTTTCTGGATCAGTGGATAATGGGTCAGTGGATCGGGAGTCTCTGTACTATGTATATCACCTCCTACAGCATTTGAGCACTATGGCTCTCTGATAGATTATTAAGGCATGTGAGATGGAAGATGTTGCTGCACTCATGTGTCCTGCTGGATAGCTTCCTATAAGCGGTTAAGATAAGCTGGTGCCTGAAGCACGCTACAGCCTGATCTAGCATGACTTTTCCTATATACTTTGTCGCTTTCTTACCCTTCATATGGCCCCCATATCAACCCTTTTACTTTGATTATGAGAGGTGGTAGCTCCACATTGCATCTGGGGCCTTAGTTCAAGTTTCATTTCAAAAATTACCTTACACCCCTGTCTCTCTCGTTCTTTTCTTCCTTTATATTACCTGACTCCTGGTTATTGGATTATCTAGAGGAAAAACCTATCTCCCTCTCTATATATATGGATATGTATTGCTATGTAATAATCAATTAAACATGGTGACCCTATGATGAATTGTTTTTCAAAGGCAATATCACACTATGGCCCCTGGCTCAGGTCTCACAAACTCAAATGTGGCTTTCTTTATTGAGTGAATATCTCATATTTAGACTTCTACCTTCCTGTTGCCTTCAGCTCTGCCCCAGCATTATTGTCTTTCCCTAGTAAGCCTTCTGTTCCCCTCATACACAGATATTTTCCTACTAACCTAAACAGCTCCAAATGGTGTAACACTTCCACCTTCTGCAGAGGGTAGAGGTGATCACAGCTGCTCACACAACTTCCCAATTTAACCCTTGCAATGGATCTGAATATGACAGAATGATTTTGATAGTTCTAGCGCAATCCCCTTTCAAAGCCGTCTCCATATTTCTGCTAATATTCTTTTGCAGTCATGTGATTTTATCTTCTGCATATTTCCAGAGTGCAGTTCGTTTTAGGACTTTCTTTTGTCCCTTTCCACTAACACCAGTATGTTCTATCCAGTGACACAACAGTTTTACAAGAATTACAATAATATTAACAGTTTATTTCCTCCATTTCTTAAGTTACTCTTTAGACACAAATGGGGCTAACTGTCTCACTTTAGTGATTACTACTCTAGTACTCAGACCTTTACTAGCCACTGCTTTCTCAATAAATTCTGAATTATTTTTAAAATGTTGATGGAAGAGGTCTTTTAGCCTTTTTGTTATTGATTTAAAAGGATCAGCAGCTGTAACAGACATGGCCCAAGCCATCTGGACTTAACTACCTAAATGTCATAAATATTCAGATTTGGTGTTGTACATCATATTTGATAACCAATATAAAACATTCACGAATAATTCTTTTACAGCCCTCTGCTTACCATTGTCGTGATGGGAAAAGTATATGCCAACTCGGTGCTGACAGCACCAGACAATAATGTTTACTTACCAGTATGGATCCAGAAGTCTGGAAGATCATGGACAAGTATTCAATCAGTCACACACCACAATTAATGTTTACATGCCTAAAACAACCACAGGCCAATCAGCTACTCAGAGCTGCATAGCTAGAGCAAAAGAAAACAGCAGTTAAAAGAAGACAGCTTCCCAAAAAGAAAAAAAGAATAGAGTGCTGAGTTGCACTGTTGCTTTTAGTGCATCACTCTTTGCTTTAAGACAAATATCATATTTGCTGGATTTAAACCTAGCATTACACTGAATCATACACATTTCAGCACAAGTGAATTACTAAACATCTTATGGCCTTTTAAGATATGGAACTTCAACCTTGACATAAACCTTCACATTATAAGCAGTCCACCATCCAACAGTTTGATTCTTGTTCTGAAAAGCACTTCAGTGATGCACACTTGCTATCTATCAAAAGGTAGATTTGTCTCTCCACCTTTTGGTGCCAACTGCTCTACTATTTCTGGAATGGTCAAAATAGATTTCTTTGGCACAAAAACAACAGTAATTACTATTTATTTAATTCAAACTTTCCCAAGCGCCTTCAGATTTTATAAAAGTACATTTTGGACGAAAGCAATGCTACTGTAAGGCTGAGCACTGGTTTTTGTAAATGTCTCAGAAATTCATATTTTTCATCCAGTCTGGACATTTCCCAATTCAATGCAAAATAAATCATGCCCTTATTATTCTGGAGACCTGGGGAGGGTTGGCTCCAGCTCTTCTGTGGAAAAGAGGTTTCAATGGATTAATGTAATTAACATCGCAAACGAGAAAGAAAGAGCGTTTTCATGTCCCAGTTAAATTGAAACATGCTGGGCCAAGTGAAAATGGAACCAACACTACACAGCTTTGCACTGTTCAGCATGGAAACTTGCATTATGACTACAGTGGATTGAGGATGGTGATCGCAATGCATCTACACAGCAAAAGGAGATACATATTTACTTAGTGTACAAAGGAAGATAAAGAAGCAGTGAGCTCAAATTACTACAAAGCTAATATCAGACAGAAATCAAGATGCATTTTCAGCTGAAAACTGCTGTTACCTATTAATATTCTTACCTCTAAATATGTAGCTTCGTTCTAAAGTAGTGTACAGCTATTGGGAATCATAGCAGGGGGAGGTTCCATTTCAAGAATTGCATCAAATAGCTTGCACCAACACTACAAAAGGGACTCACATTCTGGCAGATCTAGCAATCAACAGCAGAAACCCGTCTTATTATCTCTATACCTAGCTAATTTTGGATCACCCATGCCCTCCTTGTGCAGCTTTGATGGACCTCTATTTTATTTGTAAAGAATCTAAACCAGAGGGAATGCAGATTGTATACTGCTGTTGTTTTCAGCAATATCTCCCGACCCTACCAACTGGAGCTGGGTATAGGGGAAAACACTTTTAGAACTAAAACTTTATATCTAGAATTTGTCTGGAGAACCAGAAATGAATAAAATTACATTCCACAAATTTCATTTGTGAAGACATTTCAGACATGTCTTTGTTCCCTGCTGACTCACGGAAGACTCTCTAACCCCTAATTACATGTCTTCTGGATGTCTCCTACAAGCTTTAAATGAACCTCAGCTCCTTTCATCTAAGTGTAATTCTCTTTCAAAACAGACCGAATATTGTTACACTTTAATGGTCTTATAGTCACCATACTCAGCTAAAAACCCTGAATTCAGCAATATAAAGGGACGATAGATGGATGCCACATGCACTTTAATGTAAATGTTTGCTAACCATGAGCTGCAGCTTGTCTTGCAACTGCAAGTAATTCTCCTACTTTCTTTCAATCCAAGATAAAACTACTCTGCTCTCGAAATATTTTTCAAAATATAAAATCATAAATGAGTAGCAGGCGTGTACTAAAGGCCCCTTAACTGAGTATCAATAAAATTATTCAGGATGAAGTACCTTCCACTGTTTTCAGTCTATTCAAACAATGTTTATTTTTGTTTCTTCTAAAGTAAGTGGTGTTTCTTATTTATTCACAGTATTTAAAAGCACAAATCAACACTGAGAATCCCTCAAGTGGTTTGCATTATGAAAGATGTTCACTATCTCCAGTATGGCCAGGCTTCACGTGTGAACCTTCCACAAATGTGCACATTCTTTCCCTGCATCTCTTGACTT
>JAPFRF010000359.1:0-11560 GCA_029282475.1 Phrynocephalus forsythii | reverse complement strand
CCGTCTACAGACTCATCTGTAGATGGATCAAAATTCACCACTTGCTTAGTTAGCAAGTTAATCACTCCATAGCTTTCCACTGCTGTAAGTTCTATGTCGGGTGTTAACCCTTGTCTCTATTTTCTGTAGTTAGTCTTTTATTAGACTGCAAGGTGGTCCTCCTCTTATCCCATAATTCTTGATGCTCTTAATGGCTGTGTCAGAAGCATTTTGAAGTTCCTGGAATCCAGGCGTGCTTCTCATAGTCCAGATATCAGGAGCAGACATCAGGAGGTTTGGGCTGAGGAGTCAGCAATATGCCGATGATACTCAGCTCTACCTCTCGTTCTCCACCAATCCAGGTGAGGCGGTTTCTGTTCTGAACTCGTGTCTGGACCAGATAATGGACTGGATGAGGTTAATAAATTGAAACTCAATCCAGACAAGACGGAAGTGCTGTTAGTGGGTGCTACGTCTGACAGGCTAGAGGGCCATTTCCCTGTCCTGGATGGGGTTGCACTCCCCCTAAGGGACAGGGTCCGTGGCTTGGGGTGCTCCTGGACCCGGTCTAACTCTGGAAGCCCAGGTGGACTCGGTGGCCAGGGTGCCTTTCTCCAGCTGCGGAATATATACCAGCTGCGCCCCTACCTAGATGAACGGAGCCTCATGACAGTTACACATGCACTGGTAACATCCCGTATTGATTACTGTAATGCGCTTTACGTGGGGCTGCCTCTGAAGACGGTTCGGCGATTGCAGCTGGTTCAGAATCATGCTGCACGGCTGGTGAGTGGTAGGGCCACCAAGGAACACATCACGCCGATTCTGTATAACCTACACTGGTTACCAGTTGCTGCCCGAGCCCAATTCAAAGTGCTTGTTTTGACATATAAAGCCCTAAACGGCTTAGGACCTAGATACCTGAAGGACCGCCTCCTTCCATATGAACCTACCCGGCAATTAAGATCTAGTCAGGGAGCCCTCCTGAAAGAGCCATCCCTTAAGGAGGTGAAGGGGATGGCTTGCAGGAATAGGGCTTTTTCAGCAACTGCCCCCAGACTATGGAATACCCTCCCAAATGAGACTCGCCTGGCACCGACGTTGCTAACATTTCGGCGCCAGGTAAAAACCCTCCTATTCCAAAAGTTTTTTAACTAATGATTGTGGGCCCTGATGGCAATTTTAGTGGTGTGTTTTTAATGTATCGTATTTATTGCATCTACATGTTTTATTGTTCTAATTTTATTGTATTTTGATGTTTTAACTGTTCGTTCTGAATGTGAGCCGCCCAGAGACCTTTGGGTAGTGGGCGGCATACAAGCTAAATAAATAAATAAATAAATAAATAAATAAATAAATAAATAAATATTCCGTGATTGCCCCAGTCTATTGACAGTATTAACAAACTATATTATGCCACAATTTATTTGAAAAGATACTCTCCAAAGGGAACAAAACACTGATGACATTTTTTCTGATCTTAAAAAATTCAGATGCTCTACATACATTAAAAATGGGCTGCAGCAAAGGATAGTCTGGTTAACCGAAGTGGCTCAAGAAGAACTGATAGCAGACACAAGATTTTAGTTAAAACTCCACAACCAACAAGGCTATATAAGAAAGGAGAAAAATCGATATTGGAGCTTGAAGCCCACCAGGTGATCCATGTGGCAGTCACCCCCTCTTCTGTGAGGCCTGGCCTACCTCACAGGATTGTTTTTAGGATAAAATGGAGGAGGGAAGCCATTGCTTCTTTGTTATCTCTGAATATCAGCAGACAGTTTTGGTGCCACACCCACCCTGTCCCAAACAGTCCCGTTTTAAGTCCCTGCCACATCATTCCATGGGCCATTTCATTAAATCACAATTCTTCCGTCTAACTTTTTTATTCCCCTGTAGCTCTCAAACTAATTTTCATCCTGCTGTTTACTGGAACTTTCCCTTCCTTTGAGCATCTGGGATTTTAAATACAGTAGGATCCCCATATCCACTGATTCATTATCCACTGATTCAGTTATCCACGGTTGGCAGAGGAAAAATAAATAAATAATTCAGCAGCCACAAAGCAAGCTACTGTCATAAAGAGCAGCTGTCAAGCAAGCTACTATCATAAAACAGCAGTTTTGGGGACATTTTTGCATTCTCTCTTATCCAAAGTTTTTATTCTCCACAGGAAGGCTGGGAACCAATCCCCAGCGGATACTAGGGTCCTACTCTATTGTTTATTGCTCTGTCTTCTCTCCAACAGATTTCTCTGTGCCCTTTTTCTTTATCCACTACCATCCCTCATTCTTCCCAAGAGGGGATTATAAGAGGCCAGAAGGGAAAGGAACTGAACAACAAAACCCATGTCTGCAGCCGCCCATCATCTGTGATTTAAATAACAGTCCTGTTTTTTTCTTTCAGGGTACGAATTCCCCCCAGGACTTACGTACAACAGTTAAGAAGCAGGGAGCCTCGAGATGTGAGTAGGCTCAAATATTCATTTTGGTTTGTATAATCAGAGTTTTAAGAATCTGGATTAATTTGCAGTCTGAGAAGCATTCTCAAGTCTTTATTCCTTTCATCCTTGCGAGGTGGAACAATTAGTTTTTCTTTTGGACCAGTAAAGGCAATGTTGATGATACTGTAAAACTCTTTGTTGAAGCTGTGATGGAACCCCTCCAGTGAAATACATGAACATGCTAATACGCAGCCAATCCCAGAGTGTAGGTGGAGTTAAATCCTATAAAAAGAGTGACAGTTGAACTGAAGAGAGAGAGCAAGCAAGCAGGCAATGTGTTTGTCAGAGATAGGGGACTGGTCAGGAACTGGTTAAGGAAGTTAGGGACTGATTGGATATATATATATATATATATATATATATATATATATATATATATATATATATATATATATATATATATATATATATATATATATATATGCATGTTAGGGTGGATTGGGTTTCTTCCCGTGTAGAAATCTGGTTGTTTTGGCGACGTTTCGACGAGGTCTCACTCGTCATCTTCAGGCTGGTGTTCTGGCTTCTTTCTTCTTGAAGCAAAGTGTGGTCTCAGTTGAAGTCCTTCTATAAATACTGCTGGGGGGTGTGGTTTGCTTGCTCTGTTGCTGATTGTAGGTTCCTTTGTTCCTTTGTTCTTTTGTGATCTGCTGTGTGGCTGAGGCGATCGTTAAGGGATTAACTGCTGATGGCTGTTTAGATGGCTGTTTACATGCTGGTGGGTTAGATGGCTGGTAGGTTCTGGCAGTATCCTGGGCTTTGGTGGAGTGGGGTCCTGTGTCTTGTGAATTCATTTTGGTCTGGCTACGTGTCTGTGGTCTCCCAATGTTTTTTTGGGGTGTGTGAGTGTGCTCCATGTGGTGACTGGAGTGGGGTGCCGCAGTAGATGGTGCAGTCGTGGTTTTGTTATTGGATGGTGGTTTCGTTTCATCTGTGGGAAGGGTCTGGGTTTGTGTTTGGTGTGGATGGAAGGTGGTGGCATCTTGTGTCCTTTGGACCTGGTGTCAGTCTTTGTGACAGAGGCTCGTCTGTTGACCAGGGCTAGTTTCCAGATGTCAGGCAAGCGGGAGGTGTCATCACGTTTATTCATGTTGTTTGGGTGTTTCTCTATTTCAATGGCTTCCATGATTATTCGACTGTTGAAGTGTTCAGTTTTGGAGATGAGTTTGGTTCTTTCAAAGTCAATTTCATGACCTGTTGTTTTTATGTGCTGGAAGAGAGAGGAAGATTTTCTTCTTTTTTGACTGCGTTCTTGTGTTCTGCGATGCGTGCGCTTATTCTCCTGTTTGTTTGTCCGATGTATGTGGCTGGACAGACTTTGCATGGTATTTCGTAGACTCCTTGGTTTTCTAGCTCAATCTTGTCTTTGGGGTTTCTTAAGATGTTGGCTATTTTTTGGTCGGTGCAAAAGGCTGTCTTGATATTGTGTTTGTGGAGAATTTTGCTGATTTTGTCTGTGGTGCCTTTGATGTAAGGGAGGAGGCGGTGCCGTTGTTCTCTTCTGTTTCTTGGTTCTTGGGGGTGTTTCCTTTTGGATTAGTTTGGTGATGGTGTTTTTTTTGGAATCCGTTCGCAATTAAAACATTCGAGAGAGTGTAAATTCAGTTTTTAGGTGGTCTTTGTCAGCGGGCGTTTGGTTCTGGAGATGAGGGTTTTGCTACGGAGTTGATCTGTGCAGGGTGGTGGTGTGATTGTGCATTTAAGTAGCGGTTTGTATGTGTTTTTTCTCCGGTAGATGGTATGTCCTAAGGAGCCGTCGGGTTTTTGTAGATTAGGACGTCCAGGAAGGAAGTTGGTTGTTGGCTTCTATTTCCATAGTGAATTGTATTTTGGGGTGTAGGCTGTTGAGATGTGTGAGGAAGTTGTTCAGTTTATCTTTCCCGTGTGGCCAGATAACAAAGGTGTCGTCAACATATCTGAGCCAGAGTTTGGGTTTATGTTCGGACTTCTGTAGCAGCGTTGGTTTCAAAGTGTTCCATATATAGGTTTGCGATGACCGGTGAGAGGGTGATCCCATGGGTGCTCCTTCTATCTGTTTGTATCTTTGTCCATTGTGGATGAAGTATGTGTTAGTTAGGCAGTGGTTGGTCAGATCTAGGATGTGTTTGGGGGGTTGTATTTGTTGTGGATAGCTGTCAAGGCTTCTTGAATGGGCACTTGTGTGAAGAAGCGAAACAACATGAAGCTCACGAGTAGGTCATTGGGTTGTAGGTCTTGTTTCTTTATAATTTCTATGAAGTGGAGCGAGTTTTGTACGTATGAAGTGATGGATTCTGCATAGGGCTGGAGTTGTTTGGCAAGAAATTTGGCGAGGTTTTGTAGAGGTGAGCCTATGGAGCTGACTATGGGTCTGAGAGGTGTTCCTTCTTTGTGAATCTTGGGAGGCCGTAGAGCTTGGGGCATCTGGATGATTTCTCTCTGGGGATGATGCTTGGCTTGATTTCTTCACTTAAGGAGGCTTTTATTTTGGCTTTGGTGGTTTTCCAGGTAGGTGGTGGGGTCTGTGTTCAAGGTATGTAAGCAGGGTCTTGTAGTAGGTTGGATAATTTGGCTTGGTAGTCGGATGTGTTCATCACCACTGTGGCATTGCCTTTGTCTGCTGGGAGAATGATTATGTTGTTTATCTTTCCTACTACAAGACCCTTTTCATTCTTCCTTTGAACACAGACCCTGGGTGGTACCTGGAAAACCACCAAAGCCAAAATAAAAGCCTCTCCCTTAAGTGAAGAAATCAAGCCAAGCATCATCCCCAGAGAGAAATCATCCAGATGCCCCAAGCTCTGGGGGCCTCCCCAAGATTCACAAAGAAGGAACACCTTTCAGACCCATAGCCAGCTCCATAGGCTCACCTCTACAAAAACCTCGCCAAATTTCTTGCCAAACAACTCCAGCCCTATGCAGAATCCATCACTTCATACGTACAAAACTCGTTCCACTTCATAGAAATTATAAAGAAACAAGACCTACAACCCAATGACCTACTCGTGAGCTTCGATGTTGTTTCGCTCTTCACACAAGTGCCCATTCAAGAAGCCTTGACAGCTATCCACAACAAATACAACCCCCCCAAACACATCCTAGATCTGACCAACCACTGCCTAACCAACACATACTTCATCCACAATGGACAAAGATACAAACAGATAGAAGGAGCACCCATGGGATCACCCCTCTCACCGGTCATCGCAAACCTATATATGGAACACTTTGAAACCAACGCGTTACAGAAGTCCGAACATAAACCCAAACTCTGGCTCAGATATGTTGACGACACCTTTGTTATCTGGCCACACGGGAAAGATAAACTGAACAACTTCCTCACACATCTCAACAGCCTACACCCCAAAATACAATTCACTATGGAAATAGAAGCCAACAACCAACTTCCTTCCTGGACGTCCTAATCTACAAAAAACCCGACGGCTCCTTAGGACATACCATCTACCAGAAAAAAACACATACAAACCGCTACTTAAATGCACAATCACACCACCACCCTGCACAGATCAACTCCGTAGCAAAACCCTCATCTCCAGAACCAAACGCCTCGCTGACAAAGACCACCTAAAAACTGAATTACACACTCTCTCGAATGTTTTAATTGCGAACGGATTCCAAAAAACACCATCACCAAACTAATCCAAAAGGAAACACCCCCAAGAACCAAGAAACAGAAGAGAACAACGGCACCGCCCTCCTCCCTTACATCAAAGGCACCACAGACAAAATCAGCAAAATTCTCCACAAACACAATATCAAGACAGCCTTTTGCACCGACCAAAAATAGCCAACATTTTAAGAAACCCCAAAGACAAGATTGAGCTAGAAAACCAAGGAGTCTACGAAATACCATGCAAAGTCTGTCCAGCCACATACATCGGACAGACAAACAGGAGAATAAGCGCACGCATCGCAGAACACAAGAACGCAGTCAAAAAAGAAGAAAATCTTCCTCTCTCTTCCAGCACATAAAAACAACAGGTCATGAAATTGATTTTGAAAGAACCAAACTCATCTCCAAAACTGAACACTTCAACAGTCGAATAATCATGGAAGCCATTGAAATAGAGAAACACCCAAACAACATGAATAAACGCGATGACACCTCCCGCTTGCCTGACATCTGGAAACTAGCCCTGGTCAACAGACGAGCCTCTGTCACAAAGACTGACACCAGGTCCAAAAGGACACAAGACGCCACCACCTTCCATCCACACCAAACACAAACCCAGACCCGTCCCACAGATGAAACGAAACCACCATCCAATAACAAAACCACGACTGCACCATCTACTGCGGCACCCCACTCCAGTCACCACATGGAGCACACTTACACACGCCAAAAAACATTGGGAGACCACAGACACGTAGCCAGACCAAAATGAATTCACAAGACACAGGACCCCACTCCACCAAAGCCCAGGATGCTGCCAGAACGCCCATCACCAAGGTCGTTAAGAAACAAAAGGCTGATAGACACACATCCAGCACCTCACCCACACAGGATGTCTCTAAACAGCCATCTAACCCACCAGCAGTTAATCCCTTAACGATCGCCTCAGCCACACAGCAGATCACAAAAGAACAAAGGAACCTACAATCAGCAACAGAGCAAGCAAACCACACACCCCAGCAGTATTTATAGAAGGACTTCAACTGAGATCACGCTTTGCTTCAAGAAGAAAGAAGCCAGAACACCAGCCTGAAGATGACGAGTGAGACCTCGTCGAAACGTCGCCAAAACAACCAGATTTCTACACGGGAAGAAACCCGAATCCACTCTAACATGCATACCTATACCCGTGAAAATCTACGAAAACATATATATACACACACACACACACACACACACACACACACACACAGTACTAAGAAACCTTTAAAGCGCACATTATTTCTGTATTTTTATTCACTTCAATAAACATTGATTGTATTTGGAAACGTTACCAACTGTGTCAGTCCATCTTCTTCTGAATGGAAATAGGAAGATTAAGTAAATAAATGGTGGCAGCAGAAGTTAAAGAGTGTTTTCACAACTATCACGTAGGGCTCAAGTTGTCAAAGACTCGGACCCGTCACACAAGGGAGCCAGTGTGTAAGTGCAGGTCTTCTGCTCCAAGGACCAAAATAACCTCTGCTCCTTTGATAATGCAAATAGCCAGTACTGAAATGTTTTTGATACAAATCCTAATAAGATCGCTTGTGCGGTTGCATTCTGACCCTCCATTCTTCACTCCCCCACCCCCGACATCTGTGGGTCACACACAGGGACCCAAGAAAAACAAATACCTCTTTGAAAGTCATGGGGGAGCAGAAGAGGGTTAAAACAGGCAACATTCTAGGACCCATTTAAGGACATGAACATCTGTTCCTATCCACCTCCTCTTTTTATGACAATGGGGATCCAGGGAGGTGACGGATGCTAGTTTTGGGGAAATGGATAACTGACTTCCTTGTTTGAGGTCCTAAGATCATGTGTGCAAAGTCCCCCTCACGAAAGCAACATCCCCGCTTCCCACTAACGGAAGTGGGATAAGAAACATTCTACTAAATTCTCTCCACAGTATGTACCTGCTAAATTGTTTTTTGGGAAAATTGGGGAGCTGCACCCCTTCTCATGAAGGAGGTGGGCTACAGGAGCTACCGGGGGCCTATGCCAGACGTTTTCAGTCAACGGGGGCAGCTCACCTCAACACGCCAGCTTTCTTATACTTGGTGGCCTTGCACCGATAAAAGGTGCCCCTTGCTTCATTCTTGTAATTCATTCTAGTCCATTAGAAGGCTGAAAGACAGCACCCTCTGAAGTACTGCTGGGTTGCGTAAAAATGGATCTCTCATATCTGAGACTCCATTTTAAAGAACGTCTAGGATTCTAAAGTTCAGTCCCTTCCAATTTAATTCCAGATATCCAAAGAGTTTGAAGATGAGGTGATTCCTGGCTTCACCTTGACTCGCAGTAAAGAACATATTGATGTGACTCTTGGGGAGGAATTCTTTGAGAGGAAAAAACCTGCTGAAGAACCTGCCAGGCCCACTGTGCCCAGGTGATCATCGGCAATGCCAAGAGAGGGCCATGTGTTTGTACATAGTGTTGTTCCTGACTCATAGCTGAGGGCTACTTGACATTGGAGGTGGCGTGTTAAGTCTAAACCCCGTACAGGAACACACAGTCATGAAAACAGGGGCCCTTGACATTTATGTAAAGCACTTTTAGCCTGTACCTTCTGGGTAGATGTTAGAGAGAAGAGATGCGACTTTTTGCACTTATAATAAAGAATTCTGTGTTTGTTTATATTGGGCAGTGGTTTAACAGAACGTTGCCACCAGAAATAACATTTATTTATTTATTTATTTATTTATTTATTTATTTATTCATTTATTCATTTATTCCACTTTGCTCCTTAAAAAGAACACAAGGCAGTTTAGGCATGGGCCTTTTGTTTGGAATTGGTCTGGTTCTGAAACGAAGCATGACAGCACAGGTGCTGTTCAGAACTTGGACTCACCCTACGAAACAAAATCCCCCATTGACTTACTTTGCCTTACCTCACACGCAACTAAACTCCAACTAGGAAGAAGCCTCCGACGCATCATTGTTCCTTCTTCCTGGTGCTGGCCAATCAGACAGGGAGGTGGAATGATGCACATCCCTGCACAGCTCCTGATTGGACAGCACCAGGGAGAAAGAATGATGATGTGTTGCAGGCTTCTTCGTTATTGGAGGTTCGCCCCACGTGAGGTAAGGCAAGGTAAGTCAATGGGTGATTTCATTTTGCAGGGTGGGTCGAAGTTCTGAACAGCAACTGTGCTGCTGTGATTTGTTTCAGAACCGGACCCATTCCGCAATGAAACGCCCATGCCTAGTTTACATCATTAAAAGGACACTATTTAAATGCTAACAACAGTAGGTATGCAAATATTTAGAAAGAATTAAGCTGAGCACATCCGATTTCACCTGATTTTGGAAGCTAAGCAGGGTCAGGCCTGGCTAGTACTTGGATGGGAGACCACCAGGGAATACCAGGTGCTGTACGCAGCCTGGAGTAGGAACTGGCAAACTACTCCAGTATTCCTTCCAAGAAAACTCCATGGACATGGGGTCAGGAAGAGTCGGTCACGACTGTAATGACACAACAACAACAACAACAAAGCAAGTGTTAAATTAAAGATGGTAAATAAAGTCAGTATTCAAACACTTTTAAAACAACAAAGCACATTCTTAGGAAACTGGATGGCTGAAAGTTGTGCACACCCACCAACAAGAACAACAGCTTTGTTCCTCTGCTACTTCATAGCACAGTGATGGCGAACCTATGGCACGGGTGCCAAAGGTGGCACTCAGAGCCCTTTCTGTGGGCACCCGACATTGCCCCTTCATAGCCACCTGTATACAGGTTAAATTACTGTATTGGCACTTTGCAAAAAAAAAATTAGTGGGTTTTGAATTGCAGTTTGGGCACTCGTTCTCTAAAAGGTTCGCTATCACTGCCATAGCAGAATATTTCAGTACTGCAAAATATAAACCAGCAAATGCCAATCAAATAGATGTAGCTTGTCATGAATCGTGCAGGGTTGTTACCGGCTGTTTGAAACCTACTCCCACTGGAAAAGGCTATTCTTTGGCTGGCATTGCCTCTCCAGAAGTACACTGAGAGGTGCTAGCAAATAAGGAATGGAATAAGTTAGTAGGACACCAAGCCATGGACACCAACTCCCTAGGCTAGCAGTTCATAGACGGCAATTCTCATAAATTCTGGTCAGCACAGCTAGTGGTGAAGGCTCCTGGGAGTTTGAGTTCAGGAACATTTGGGGACCAGGGGATGGGAGCCACTGGCCTAGACAATGGCTGAAATTGAGGAAAAGCTTTGTGCACACCTCTCAGGTTCTAAATAATAAACCAGATGCGCCCTATGGAGAGAAAACGACAGCACACCTTGTGAAATGGAGGGATGCCAAAAGTGTCTTCCACCAGGACAAGATTTTGGCTAGACTATCTGGAAGTCACTTAAGAGACATCAGAGCAAAATAGGAAGATCAAAGAATACTAAAGGAAAATGAGGTGATTTAGATTTAGGACAAATTTCTGTGAACATGCAGAAACTTGATGTATGCAGCAATACCATGTATGCCATTCATACCCCACTACATATATAAAAGGTACAGTATAGTAAACAGACAAGATAATGCTATTGAAATAACCCACTTCTAATCAAAAATAGTCTAATACAGTATTTTTAATATTGTTTGAATTCTATATTTTAATCCCAATATTGTTTGAAGTCTATATTTTTAGAATTCTGTATTTAATTCTACATTTTATATATGTCCATAATTTTAAAATGTACGATATTCTTAACAAATAAAAAACAAAACCAATGAATATAGTGTATCAATATGTGGCCAATGTCCTACTGACAACCTGTAAGCCCAATGTGTGAAAAAGCAACATGTGCCATCACAAACATTTGCTTTGTATTTTCTTTGAGGAAAGCAAATAAAGTAATTATTAGTGTCATGTTACTTTCTGTTCTGGGCCAAAGAGATTCCTCGTCCAAGGAACAGAGAAGGCAAAGTGGATCACAATCTGGGTTGACAACCTAATGGCTAAGATGTATCACCCCGAGCTTTGCTTACTTGGAAGGCTCATGCCTTTGTACTTTTGTTATTAGTCTTTATTCGTTTTTATATAAAACGAACACTTGTGAGTTACCACTTCGGACCCCATATTTGCACACTTGCATGTGGGTATGTTTAGCTTCATATACAATCTTATAATTCTAGAGTTATTTTAAGGTAACAGGTCTTGATAGAAACCTACCGGTAATTGCTAACTTGAAAGCCTGATCACCCCGTTGAGTTTGCTTCATGTTGTCCTTGTGTGTGAGTGTGGCCTACAAATTTCTCATTAACTGCCCTCAATTCAACAGCTTATTCCTAGTGAGCTGCTAAGTGTGGACTGCTGCCTGCCTGGATCCATATACCATACATCCAACATGTGAGGTGTAAATATTGTGCAAGTCATTTCTCCAGTTGGGTAACTGCAGATTTGGTAAAAGTAATTGAAATCTGTAGGATTCG
>JAPFRF010000039.1:0-56996 GCA_029282475.1 Phrynocephalus forsythii | reverse complement strand
CTTCCTGCCCTGCCTTCTTTCGGAAGCCCTTTTTATTCCCATGCACGGAAGCCACACAGCAAGGATTTCTCCCAAGCCCAGCGGGGAGGAAAACCATCCCATCGGCCAGGCCTTTTTCCTCACTTGCTCCCCCAACTCAGGTTTTTGGGCAGGCATTGAAAGAGGCGGCAAAGAGGTCGCCAGGCCCAGGCCGGTTCCTTGCCCCATCAGCCCCCTCCTTCTCGCCCAGCTGAGACCCCCCCTTTTTTTTGCCCCCACAAACCCCTTTAAGGCCTTTTCCTCCCCTCCCCAGACCCTCCTCCTCCTCCTCTTCCCCCAGGGACCCCCTCCAGACTTTGGGGGAAACAGTGGGGCGATTGGGGGGGGGAGGAATTGAGATCCCCGTGGCTTTCTCCCACCCACCCCCTTTTTAACCCCTTCGGTGCCTAAATGGCTTACCTCCTCCTCCTCCTGCCGCGGGAAAGGACAAAGGAGGGCCCCTTTGCGCATGCAAAGTATTGCCACGAACGGGGGGGGGGAAGGCGTGGAATAAATACTGGCGCAAAACTGACCCCCTCCTCCCCCCTTTCCTGCCGCTCTAGGAAGAGGGACTCGCTGCCTTCCCCCTTGGAGGACTGAATCATTCCCTCCCCACTTCTCCCTCTGCCTTCCTCCCTCCCTCCTTCTCCTCCTCCTCTTCCTCCTGGGGGGGGGGGGAATCCTGCTGAATTACCAAGGGGGGCAACGAGGCCTTTTTCCTTGCGGGGGGGGGAGATAAGAACATAAGAACATAAGAACATAAGAAGAGCCATGCTGGATCAGGCCAAAGGCCCATCTAGTCCAGCTTCCTGTATCTCACAGCGGCTCCACCAGATAGGTTTGGGAGCGCATGAGACTAGATATCTGTCTCCTGATACCACTCTCCTGCATCTGGCCCTTGAACTACCCTGGTTTAAAGCCTGGAGATGACACATCTCCATCATGGTTTGTAACCCGTGATGGACTTTTCCTCCAGGAATCTGTCCAATCCCCTTTTGAAGGCATCCAGGTCAGATGCCATCACCACATTGTGTGGCAGGGAGTTCCACAGACTCACGACACGCTGGGTAAAAAAATATTTTCTTTTGTCAGTTCTTACTCTCCCAGCACTCAATTTGAGTGTATGTCCCCTAGTTCTGGTATTTTGAGAGAGGGAGAAGAGCTTCCCTCTATCCACTTTACTCATACCCTGCATTATTTTGTATGTCTCAATCATATCCCCCCTCAAGCGCCTTTTTTCCAGACTAAAGAGCCCCAATTGTTTTAGCCTTTCTTCATAAGGGAGGTGCCCCAGCCCAGTAATCATTTTAGTCGCTCTCTTCTGCACCTTTTCCAGTTCCACTATGTCTTTCTTGAGATGCGGTGACCAGAATTGTACACAATACTCCAGGTGGGGCCTTACTATTGTTTTGTATAACGGCATTATAATGTTGGCTGTTTTATTTTCAATCCCCTTTTGATAATCCCTAGCATGGAATTGGCCTTCTTCACTGCTGCCACACATTGGGGAGACACCTTCATGGAGCTGTCCACCAACACACCAAGATCTCTTTCCTGATCCGTCACGGATAACTCAGAGCCCATGAGTTGATAGATGAAGTTTGGATTTTTGCCCCAATATGCATTACTTTACATTTGGTTACATTAAAACGCATTTGCCATTTCTCAGCCCACTCCCCCAGTTTGGAGAGATCCTTCTGGAGCTCTTCACAATCCTCTCTGGTTTTTACCACATGGAAAAGTTTTGTGTCATCTGCAAACTTGGCCACCACACTGTTTATCCCTGTCTCCAGGTCATTTATGAACAGATTGAAAAGCACCGGTCCCAGGACCGAGCCCTGGGGCACACCGCTTTTCACTTCTCTCCATTGTGAAAATTTCCCATTGACACCTACTCTTTGTTTCCGGGATCTCAACCAGTTCTCAATCCATAAGAGGACCTGCCCTCTTATCCCCTGACTATGCAATTTTCTCAGCAGCCTTTGGTGAGGGACTGTGTCAAAAGCCTTTTGAAAATCCAGATAGACTATATCCACCGGTTCACCCAAATCCACGTGCCTGTTGACCTTTTCAAAAATTCTAAAAGGTTTGTAAGACAAGATTTACCCTTACAGAAGCCATGCTGATTTTCTCTCAGCAAGGTTTGTTCTTTTATGTGTTTTAAGATTTTCTCTTGGATGAGGCCTTCCACCATCTTCCCTGGGACAGATGTAAGGCTAACTGCCTGTAGTTTCCTGGGTCCCCCTCCTTCCTTTTTTAAAAATTGGTGTGACATCCGCTATCCTCCAGTCCTCCGGCACTGTGGCCGTTTGAAGAGACAAGTTGCATATTACCGTTAAGAGATCTGCAATTTCATTTCTCAGTTCCCTAATAACCCTTGGGTGGATGCCATCTGGGCCCGGTGACTTGTTAATTCTCAATTTATCAATTAGTCCTAAAACCTCCTCTCTTTTAACCTGTATTTGATTTAATTCTTTAGTCAAGAGGGGGGCTCAGGCAGCGGAATCCGCTCAAGGTCCTCTGTCGTGAAGACAGACGCAAAGAACTCGTTCAATTTCTCTGCAATGTCCAAGTCCTCCTTAACCTCCCCTTTTCCTCTCTCACCATCCAGAGGCCCAATTGGTTCTCTGGCAGGTTTTCTACTTCTAACATATTTAAAGAAGCTTTTATTATTACCCTTTATATTGCTAGCCATGCGTTCCTCAAAGTCTTTCTTTGCCTCCCTTATCATCTTTTTACATTTCTTTTGCCAGAGTTTGTGTTCCTTTTTATTTTCCTCATTTGGGGAGGATTTCCATTTACAGAAGGACCTCTCCTTGTGCTTTAGAGCCTCTCTAACTCCACTCGTTAACCATGCCGGTGTCCTCTTGGACCTAAATGAGCTCTTCTTTCTTTGTGGTATGCACTTGTGCTGGGCCTCTATTATTGTTGTTTTAAACAGGCTCCATGCACTCTGAAGAGATTGGATTCTTCTAACCCTCCCCTTCAGTTTCTCTCTAACTAGTTTCCTCATCTGAGGGAAGTTTGCCCTTCGAAAATCAAGGATTTTTATGTCTGATTTGGTTGACACTCTTCCTCCGACATGCATGGCAAAGGTAATTGCAGCATGGTCACTGTTCCCCAGAGGCTCAGTGACATTCACATCCCTGACGAGGTCCTGAGTATCACACAATATTAGATCTAGAGTTGCCTGTTCTCGGGTGGGCTCCATGACAAGTTGCTCTAAGGCACAGTCATTCAGCAAGTCGAGAAACCCAGTTTCTCTTTCTTGCCCGGAGCTCGCATTGGCCCAGTCAATGTGGGGATAATTAAAGTCCCCCATGATTACTATCCTATCCCTCTTAGCCACCTCCATGATTTCTCTCCTCATTTCAAGGTCCCCCTCAAGTTTTTGATCTGGTGGACGATAGAATACTCCAACTATCATATCACTCTTTGGACCTGGTAGTTTAACCCACAGTGATTCTATGGCGGAGTCAGACCCTCTGTCAATCTCCATTCTGCTGGATTTTATGCCTTCTTTGACATAGATGGCCACTCCTCCTCCAACCCGCCCCTCTCTATCCCTTCTATAGAGTTTATAGCCTGGGATTGCTGTGTCCCACTGGTTCTCGACATTCCACCAGGTTTCCGTTATGGCTATTATATCAATGTTATCCCTAGCTGCCAGATGTTCAAGTTCTCCCATCTTTGCTCGGAGGCTTTGAGCATTGGCGTAGAAGCACTTGTACAGTGGGTCCCGCAACAGCTGCTGCCTTGTTCTTCTCCCCCCACAGCTTTTATTTTCAGTAGACGAACTGTCACATTCCGCTATTCTGCCAGTGTTAATACTTGCTATGTCATCTCTATGTGATTCTCTACCCTCTCCAACCTCATTCCCCGAGGATGAGGTGTTCCGAACCGGATGCCACACAGCTCCTGTCGGCTTTCCCCCAGGTATCAGTTTAAAAGCTGCTCTGCTGCCTTTTTGAGGTTGAGTGCCAGCAATCTGGTCCCATCATGATTCAAGTGCAACCCATCCCTCCTGAAGAGGTTTGGCTTGTCCCAAAATGTTCTCCAGTTCCTGACAAATCTAAAGCCCTCCTCTCGACACCATCGCCTCATCCACGCATTGAGGCTTCTGAGTTCTGCCTGCCTGGCGGGACCTGCACGAGGAACAGGTAGCACTTCTGAAAATGCTACCTTGGAAGCCCGGGACTTCAATCTTCTACCTAGCAACCTGAATTTGGCTTCCAAGACTGACCGCTTGGCCTTCCCGACATCATTGGTACCGACGTGTACCATGACCACTGGCTCCTTCCCAGTTCTCTCTAACAAGCTATCTATATTTCTGGTGATGTCTGCAACCTTTGCACCCGGCAGGCAAGTGACCATCCGGTTATCATGCTCCTCACAAATCCATCCCTCCGTATTTCTAATGATAGAATCCCCTAGCACAATGAGTTTCTCTCCTGCAGCCTGGTCATCAACATGTACCTGATCTTGTATCTCATCAATAGTGATGAGGGAGAGATCCTCCGGTGGAACCACTTCTTCCTCTATGTGTGCCTCATGAGGTGTGCTGAGGGAAAGAGCTTCAAACTGATTGTGCAAGATGAGACTCTCTGAGCGATGCCTTGGCCTTCGACTCCTTTGAGTCACATTCCTCCACCCATCCACCTCCTGAGTTGGGGGAGTGATTTCCTCCTCTGAAGTGTGCCCTGTCTCTTCTTGGACCTGGATAGTCTCTTCCACTCTTTCCAGGAACCACTCAAACTCCTTAATATGTTGCTGGTCCGCTATGCAAGCCTCTAGCTGCTGGACCTTCTCTTCCAATAGCGCAACCAGCTTGCACTTGCAGCAGATGTAGTTCTGCACACGCTCTGTCAAGACAACAAACATGGCACAAGTACTGCAGGTAACTACAGCTGCTCCCTGCAACTCCATTTTAACTATTACAATAAAATGTATTCAAGGTCTCAAAAATGTTAACTTGCACTTTTTTTTTTTAATCTAGTAAGACTCTTTACTTGTTTTATTGTTTAGTCAAAATCTAACAGTGTAGGGGCCGCTAAAGCACCTCTACTCCAACTACAAGCACGTCAGGAAGTGTAGGACCTCCTGAGGAGTTGCTTGGCTTGGGAACTCAATTAAACCCAGAATTTTTTTTTTTTTTTTTTTAGTTTGCACGCGCCAGAGGCGCGTGCTGCTGGTAGCAGCTATTTAAAGCTAAAACTCCGCCCCTTGCTCCTGCAAAAAGAAGAAGTTAGCTCTGCCCTTTGTTCTGTGCTCCTCTGACCAGCTCCTTCCTCTCTGCTGCTCTGCCAGAAGAGGACTGAGAGACTGCTGGTAGCAGCTATTTAAAGCTAAAACTCCGCCCCTTGCTCCTGCAAAAAGAAGAAGTTAGCTCTGCCCTTTGTTCTGTGCTCCTCTGACCAGCTCCTTCCTCTCTGCTGCTCTGCCAGAAGAGGACTGAGAGACTGCTGGTAGCAGCTATTTAAAGCTAAAACTCCGCCCCTTGCTCCTGCAAAAAGAAGAAGTTAGCTCTGCCCTTTGTTCTGTGCTCCTCTGACCAGCTCCTTCCTCTCTGCTGCTCTGCCAGAAGATATATAGGAAGAAAGGGTTGGGGGTTGCATAGAGGGGGGAGGAAAATAGACACCTCCTTCTCTCTCCAGATCCCCAAAGGAGTGTGCAGTGTATGTGTGGAGGGGGCTCTTGTCTCCTGGGACACCCCCCCCCATTCCATCAAAAACGCCACCTCCTCCCCCATAAAGGGACGCCCAGGAGGGTCTTTCCTCCTCCCCCAGCCCCCCCCATCTCCCCCCTCCCATCTCCCAATGCCCCCCTCCTTCTCCTCTCCCCAACAGCATTGCAACCCCCCCCATCACAATTGCATTCTGTTGTCGGGTTAACAGGGTGTTTTGTGGCACTTCTCTTTGGAATATCCATTCTTCACACCTTCTATTTTATTTTTAAATGAGGACTTAATATCTACTGTACAGTCATGGAAGAAAGTGCAGAAAATGTTTAGAAGACTGATAGCTGATATATATTATCTACATCAGTGGTTCTCAACCTGTGGGTCTCCAGATGTTCCTGGACTGCAACTCCCAGAAATCCTGGCCAGCTCAGCTAGTGATAAAGACTTCTACATTATATGATAGATAATGAAGATATGGAGCTTCCCTCCTGCCACATTGCCAGTGTCCCTTACTTTTTAACAATTCCATTTTGTCTTCAACTGTTAGTTCATTTCTCTCCATCTCTAAAAGAGACATGAGAGTAGCATCTTTCTGACTTGAGTTTTAAAAAGTTTTGTAGGGGAAGAATCCAGTTATGAGATTTTGCAGATAATGGAAGAACATCACTGAGAGATATTCAAGTCATAGCATATAAATGCATGAAATCCATCAGTAAATAAACAGGAGAATAAGACGCAACTTCAGGATCCTTGGTCTATGGAACTCCCTGCCAGGAGAAGTGGTGACAGCTGTCAGCCTTGACCGCTTTAACAAAGGATTGGACGAGTTAATGGAGTTGCCTGCTGGAACGGAACCCGGGGGGTAAGGAGCGTCTCTGGCCAAGAGATTCCCTGAGTCCCCGTGGTTTCTTTTAAAGAGAAAAATGATCTGAGAACATCAATTCAATGAAATTGCTTTATTCACTATTCTAAGTTAAGAAAATGAAAAACAACTTATAAAAATCTGGAAGTTGAGTCATGGCTACTGGACTTCTTCTTTTGAGAGATAGAAACGTTTCGCTGTTCATCCAAACAGCTTCATTGGTCTGAATACAAGTAGTGCAAATCCTCCATCTTATAGTCAGCTTTGACCTCTTGTCACCCTGGCCTGAATTAGGCTCATAAGATGAACAATAGCCCAAATAGGCTCGTTAGGGAGACAATAGTATAGATAGAAATGTTTCTATCTCTCAAAAAAGAAGTCCACTAGCCATGACTCAACTTCCAGATAAACTCACCTGGATGACTGAGAATCTTCAAAGACAACTTATAAAAATCAATGAAAAATATAAAAATGCTTATCAGATAAAATGATATAATATTGCCTGAAAATAACAAAATCTAAGATATTCTTACCAGCTTAATACCATGTTAAGTTTCAATTCCTAGGCTGCCTACATCTTCAAAAAAAACCAAAAATAAAACAAATTCTAAACCCACCTCTCATAATCTAAGTACAGTGGAACCTTGACCTACATGCTGCTTGACTTGCAGCATATTTGACTTGCAGCAAGAAGGGCCCTGTTTGACTTGAGTCGCAGGCTTTCACTTACAGCTCGGAGCCCCAGCATCGGGCGGCAGCCATGACCCAGCATCGCGGCTGCTGCCTCCAAACTGCTCCTGCCTTCTTCCTCTCCTCTGGCAGCGGCGGCTTCGGTGAGGCCAGCTCCAAGCACCTGGAGCTGGTCCTCGGCCTCACCGCAGCGCCACTGCTGCCGGAGGAGAAGAAGGGCCAGGAGCTCTGGGCTGGCCTCACTGGTTAGATGGCTCAGTCTTGTAAAAAATCTGGCTGCAATTTGTGAGGCCCCAGAGTCTGAGAATAAGGCCATGTTACAACATTTCCTGCACACAAGGCAGCAGGGGCGGAGCCCTTGCAGAGGCTTTTAGATTTAAAAAAGCCCCTTGGGTTTGGGGGCCACGTCAAGCCAAAGCTTTTTGGGCTGTTAAGGAATTATTAGTTTCAAATACCGTTTTGGCCCACTTTGATGAAAAACCGCCAGTTGTGTTGGCATGCGATGCTGCTCCTTATGGGGTAGGTGCAGTGCTGGGTCATAAACTTCCAGGTGGGAGGGAAGTCCCCATCACCTGCAGAACAAAATTACTCACAGATTGACAAAGAAGGGCTGGCTATTGTGAAGGGAGTGAACAAATTTCATGATTTCTTGTATGGGAGGCCCTTCACAATAGTTACAGACCGTACACCGTTGCTTGGACCAGCTGAGCCTCACCCCTCAGATGTTTTCCCCAAAGGTCTCGTGTTGGTCATTTTTTAAAAAGCTGGCTACCCATATTTGCTCCAACATCAGCCAGGCAAAGTGATGGGCCATGCCAATGACCTTAGTAGATTACCCTTGCGAGAATGTGGTCCCGACCCTGCCCCGTCAGATCTTGCAGTTGGGAGATTTACCTGATCAGCCACTGCATGTTAGGGACAATGTGGCAACATCCGCAAAGGATCGGGTGCTTGCCCAAATTTTGATTTGGGTAGGAAGGGGTGGCCGAGGAAGCCAGGTTCTGAATTTGTAAGCTTTATAGCTCAGAAAGGTGGACTGTCTACCCAACGAGGGTGTATCTTGCAGCTAGGCCAAGTTGGGGTCCCTCCACACTTACATAAAAAGATTTTGGAGGAGCTACACGTATCCCATCTCTGGATTTGTTTTCCCTTTAAGTGTTTTTTCTGTTAAACAAACTGCTTGTTATACAAAGGTCCATTGTATCAGAAATTCAGATGCAATATATACAAAGCATCCAACACAGAATTACACCAGCAAGAGAGTTTAACATGGCAATCGATAAATTGATCTGAATTACACTGAGCCTCATGCTGCAGTGGTTAAATGCCTGTACTGCAGGTAAAACTGTGCCCACGACCTGGGGTTCAATCCCAGGTAGCAGGCTCAAGGTTCACTCAGGCTTCCCTCCTTAGGAGTCAGTAAAATGAGTACCCAGCTTGCTGGGGGGGGGGGCAATGTGTAGCCTGCACACTGTAATTAATATTGTAAACCGTCCAGAGACTACTTAAAGTGGTATGGGGCGGTATATAAGCAGAACACTTTGCTTTTGCTTTTACAGCAGATAAACCTCATTGGTAACATCTCCCTTAGATACAAATCTCTTGCAAAAACTACCAAACACATTATATCATTGGACATTACATCAGGTTATACAAGCAGATACCAGCTGTACGACATTATATCATTATACATGACATTTTATCAGATCAATTCACATGTGTCCAATCAATAATCAGTATATATTTTATATATAAGGTACAAAATGTTTTGTTTTTCTTTGATTTTGCCCAGTATATACCAGGTGTCCAGAATCTGTATTCAGTTACCTGGGAGAGTTAGTCCCTGGCTTTCAGCCAATTTAAAATATTACATTTTAACATATACATACATTATAGGAAATCTTAAAAGGGGTTGTCGAACAAGGATTGTGTGATTACTGAAGTTATTACCACACTCTATGATTTTTCAAAAGCTATCGGAATGAGTGGGTCTTAAGAGGGGTAGAAAGGGCAACCAGAATGACAGAAACAGGATCCTCAGTTACGACATTCAAACGGCTTCTCGCCTGTGTGGATTCTGTGATGCCTAGCAAGGCTTCCAGCATGACTGAACCTCTTTCCACACTCCAGACTTTCATGTGGCTTTTCGAAGGTGTGGGTTCTGTGATGGCTAGCAAGGCTGTCAGCTCGGCTGAACCTCTTTCCACACTCCAGACATTCAAATGGCTAATCACCTGTGTGGATTCTACGATGATAAGCAAGGCTTCCAGAATCACTGAACCTCTTTCCACACTCCAGGCATTCAAACGGCTTCTCGCCTGTGTGGATTCTGTGATGCCTAGCAAGGCTTCCAGCATGACTGAACCTCTTTCTACACTCCAGACATTCAAATGGCTTCTCGCCTTTATGGGATCTGTAATGGCTAGCGAGGCTGTCAGCTCGAGTGAACCTCTTTCCACAATCCACACATTCAAATGGCTTCTCACCTGTGTGGATTCTACGATGATAAGCAAGGCTTCTAGAATCACTCAACCTCTTTCCACACTCCAGGCATTCAAACGGCTTCTCACCTGTGTGGATTCTGTGATGCCTAGCAAGGCTTCTAGCATGACTGAAGCTCTTTCTACACTCCAGACATTCAAATGGCTTCTCGCCTTTATGGGATCTGTAATGGCTAGCGAGGCTGTCAGCTCGAGTGAACCGCTTTCCACACTCCAGACATTCAAATGGCTTCTCACCTGTGTGGATTCTGTGATGGTTACCAAGGTTTCCAGAATGACTGAACCTCTTTCCACACTCCAGACATTCAAATGGTTTCTTGCCTGTATGGGTCCTGTGATGGCTGGCAAGGCTTCCAGCTTGACTGAAACACTTTCCACACTCCAGGCATTCAAACGGCTTCTCACCTGTGTGGGTCCTGTGATGGCTAGCAAGGTGTTCACCTCGACTGAACCTCTTTCCACACTCTAGACATTCAAATGGCTTTTCTCCTGTGTGCATCCTGTGATGGTTAGCAAGGTGTCCAGATTCACTGAACCTCTTTCCACACTCCAGGCATTCAAATGGCTTCTCACCCGTGTGGATTTTGTGATGCTTTGCAAGGTTTCCAGATTCACTGAACCTCTTTCCACACTCCAGACATTCAAATGGCTTCTTGCCGGCGTGAGTCCTGTGATGACTAGCAAGGCTTCCAGATTCACTGAACCTCTTTCCACACTCCAGACATTCAAATGGCTTCTCGCCGGTGTGGGTCCTCTGATGGCTAGCAAGGTGTCCAGCATGACTGAACCTCTTTCCACACTCCAGGCATTCAAATGGCTTCTCACCCGTGTGGATTCTGTGATGCCTCGCAAGGTTTCCAGATTCACTGAACCTCTTTCCACACTCCAGACATTCAAATGGCTTCTCGCCGGTGTGGGTCCTCTGATGGCTAGCAAGGCTTCCAGATTCACTGAACCTCTTTCCACACTCCAGACATTCAAATGGCTTCTCGCCTGTGTGCGTCTTGTGATGCTTAGCAAGGTTTCCAGATTCACTGAACCTCTTTCCACACTCCAGACATTCAAATGGCTTCTCGCCTGTGTGCGTCTTGTGATGCTTAGCAAGGCTTCCAGATTCACTGAACCTCTTTCCACACTCCAGGCATTCAAATGGCTTCTCGCCTGTGTGGGTTCTGTGATGGCGAGCAAGGATTACAGCTTGACTGAACCTCTTTCCACACTCCAGGCATTCAAATGGCTTCTCCCGTTGGTGAATATTCTTATGGGGACTATTTGTTGATGTGCTAGTAAAATATTTTTCACACTTGCCATGCTCATTCCTTTCCTCTGGTTTTGATGTTTTCGGGAGCTCTTGGTCTTCCTCCTGACAAGAAGTAGATTTGTCCATCTTTAGATCTATTTGTTTTCCTTCTTAGCTTCTTCCTTTGGGTTTGATTCTCAACACCCTCTTTTGCACCTGAATATTCAGCATCTTCTTCTGACGCTTGGAGTCCTCCTCTTTTATTTCTTCTCTACAGTATCTTATCTGCAAAATATAAATGACCACAAACAACAGAGTTTTAAATCAAATAACAAACCCACTGCCATGGAGGAGGCAAGAGAATGAGACGCAGCTTCAGGATTCCTGGTCTATGGAACTCCCTGCCAGGAGAAGTGGTGACAGCTGTCAGACTTGACCGCTTTAACAAAGGATTGGACGAGTTAATGGAGAACAAGGGGATGAATGGCTATCAATATGGATGTCTAAGGACACCCTCTGAGTTGGAGAGAGAGGCAGGAACTTTCTCGATGCCATTGGCAGGGAATTGTAAGCAGAGGAGGACATCTGCTTGGGAATACCCTGAAGCCAATGGTGAGCCACCGCTGTGTGAGACAGAACGCTGGACTGGGTGGGCTCTGATGGCCTCTTCTAGCAAGGCTGCTCTTCTGTTCTTTTGCTCTTAACATCAGGAGTACAAAACCCAAAATCTATCAGAGCAGTAGAGGCCAGTGGGAAGGCTCCACCTTTGCCTGACTATAGAGTCCCCTTCCTTCATTTAGAGTCTGTGGCTGGAGGGCCAAAGTTTTAGCATGCCTGATATAGAGTCCAGGCCCGTGGCTGTCTTGGGGGTGTGTGTTGTCAATATTTCCATTTTTCTTTCACTGCTTATATGGCGAGATGGGAGTCGTAGTATATAGATGCATTGAAATCCATCAGTAAAGAAATAAAAGCATTATTGAGGAGGCATGCTTGGGGGGGAGCTTCTTTCGAGGGGGGGGCTCCCGTCAGGGCAACCAAAACTACCCTTCTTCCTCTTTAAGCAGGAGTCAAAGGGAATCCTTACCTGGATAGACCTCTTTCCCAGAACCCCAAAGGGATCCCCTCAGATAGGGATCCCCGTTCTGGATTCAGTAGATTCCATGCGCTGTGGGGGGAAATGTGGAATCACCTCCTCAAGGGATCCTGGCCGCTGAAAAAGGAAAATCAAAGTAATAACGGGAAGCCCAGGCTGGGATTTTTAACAGGAAGAGGAGGAGGAGGATTCGTTTTTTTTGTGTGGGTGGGTGGGGGGAGAATTTCCTTCTCTCTCTCTGTCCTCTCCCCCCTCCAATCCCTTCTCCTGGTCTTTTTCCTTAATGAATTTTGTTTTCTTTTCTTATGGGGGGTCCAGGGAGGCACCCCCTCCTCCTTCCACAACCCCCCTTCTAAAGACCCCCTCCATGGCACAAGCCCCCCCTCCTCCCCCTCCCTCTTCTTCACGTTTTTTCCCTCCCTCCTTTTTTGTCCGTCCCTAAAAGCTGCTTTGTCCGCCCGTTTTTCCTTGCGGGGGGTGGTGGAGAGATATATATATAGGGAAGGAGGAGGGTTTTTTCTTGGGCCTGGATCTGCTCCCCCTTCATTCCTTTCCCTCCCCCTCCCTCCAAATTAAAATGGGGGGGGAGAGAAAAGGGAAGGAGGAGGTAGGAGGTTGGGGGGGTCTCTTAGAGGGGGGAGGGAAATTTAACGCCTCCTTCTCGCTCCGGACCCCCAAAGAAGTTTAGGTTCCCCCCCTTCCTGGGACCCCGACCCCCATCACGGATTTCATCAGCAAAGCCCCCCCTCCTCTTCTCCCCCAGAAGGGACGCCCAGGAGGGTCTTTACTTCTTGCCCCCCCATTCCCCTCCAGCCTCCCCCTCCTCCCCCCAATACCATTGCAACCCCCCCAAGACTGCCCAACCCACCTCCTCCTCCTCTTCCTCCTCCTACCCCTCCTTCTTCTTGGGGGGCGGGGTCTCTTTTCCTCTCCAGAAATCCTGGCGCAGAGCTGCCCCCTCCACCTCCCCCTTTCCCTGGCCGCTCTAGGAAGACGGGACTTGCTGCTCTCTCTCTCCCCTCCCCCCCTTGGAGGACTGAATCCCTCCTCCCCTCCCCCTGCGCTCTTCTCTCTCTCTCTGGCGCCAGGCAGGTCCAAACTCTCCCGGCCCTCTTTAATGTTTTGTGGACTACAATTCCCAGGATTCCAAGCCTGGGTCTCCAATGGCAAAGGACTGTGGGAGTTGCGGTCCAAATACATCTGGAGGGCGGGGAGTTTGGACGTGCCTGCAATTCTTCCCTCCTCCCCCCAGAGCCCCATGGAGGAGGAGGAGGAGGAGGAGGAGGAGGAGGAGGAGGAGGAGGAGGAGGAGGAGGAGGAGGCAGGGGAGGTGATGGCGCTGGAGGCTTCCCTTGTTGGGTCCTCTTCTGCCTCTTATTATTTTATTCCTCCCCCACCATCACCACCCCGGGCCAGGTGCCTCTGCATTGCCGGGCATGTTGAAAGTTTGGCCCTCCAGATGTTTTGGACTGCAATTCCCACAGTCCCTTGCCATGGGCAATACAAGGCTTGGAATTCTCCAATGGCAAAACCCCGCCTCCCCCCAACACACAGAGAAGTGGCTTCAGAGGGAAGGAGAACCTCAAAGGGATTTTGAATGAAGGGAGAAGGTGCAATTTGGGGGAGACAGGGCCAGGTCTATGCATTGGCCAAGGAGGCCAAAGCCTAGGGAGCCTCTCCATCTATCGGGTGGGTGGGTGGGTGGGTGGTGTCCACCGCCTTTCCCCACCAGCCAGAAGTCTCTTAGGTACCTGTGGAAGGGATCTGGCAGTCTTGGTGGACCACAAATCGGACAGGAGTCAGCAGTGGGATGCGGCAGCCAGAAAAGCCAATGCAATTCTTGGTTGCATCAACAGAACCATAGTGTCTAGTTCAAGGGAAGTGATAGTACCACTCTATTCTGCTCTGGTCCGACCCCACCTGGAGTCCTGTGTCCAGTTCTGTGCGCCTCAGCTTAAAAAGGATGTTGACCACCTCGAGCGGGTGCAGAGGAGGGCGACCAGGATGGTTGAAGGTCTGGAAGAAATGTCATATGAGGAACGGCTTAGGGAACTGGGAATGTTTAGCCTCTTGAAAAGAAGACTGAGTGGGGATATGATAGCTATGTTTAAATCTTTGAAAGGATGTCATATTGAAGAGGGAACAGGTTTGTTTTCCATGGCTTCAGAGACTAGGATTCGGGGCAATGGTCTCAAACTACAGGCAAAGAGATTCCATTTAAACGTTAGATGCCATCCAGTCTCTGCCCCACTTCCCCTCCCCAGGGGGACCCTGCCCCCCCTAATTCCTGCCCCCCAATCTTGCCTTCTCCTCCTCTTGCCAAGGGGAGGGGGCCTCTCTCCCAGGGTGCCCTTTCTTCCACTCCCCCTTCCAGGAAATCCTGGGGACGGAGAGGGGGGGGTTGGGGTTGACGGAGGGGGGTCCCTCCTCTCCTCCTCCCCCTCCCTCCCTCCCCAAATGACCCCCCACCGCCGCGGCTCCTTTTCCAGAGGGAGGGGGATCTTTGAGGCTTCCTTTCCGTTCTTTATCCCAAGGGTTGCATGCATGTGATTCGGGGGGAGGCTTCCTCTTCCTCCTCCAATGCAGCCCCCCTCCCTCATTCCCAGCCCCCCACCCCCTATTGCACACCCACCTCCTGCTCCGCCTGGAGACTCTTTTCCTCTCCTTCCCGGGTAACAACCCTTCCAGCCTTTGCTTCTTTTTTTGTTGGGGGGGAGAGAGAAAAGAGCCTCCCCTCCCATTTCCTGCCGCTCTAGGGAGGTGGACTCGCTGCTCTCCTGCTTTGGAGGACCGATCCCCAGCCTCCCCTCCCCCACCTCCATGCCAGCAAATGGGGGGAGTCGGATCAGGAGACTGGGGGGACGAGTCTCCCAGAGGGAGTCAGATCCGGGAAGGTGGACTCTTTGGGCGCTTCTTGGCCTGGCCCAGCGTGGATGGCTCTTCTTCTTCTTCTTCTTCTTCTTCTTCTCAGGTTCTTCTGAGGAGTCTCCCTTGTTGGGTGTCTTCCTGCCACCTCCGCTTTCAGAGACCAGCCACAGGCCAAGAGGGTCCTGGAGTTGTCTCCTGTCTCTCTCTCCCTCTGAGCCAGCCTGGCTGATCTCCCTCCAGCACCGCAGCATCTCGAAAGCATCGGTTCTGCAGTGACCAGGTGGTTGGAGAGAAGAGTCAGGGAAGCCATTCATGTGATCATTGAGACTCCCTCCCTCAACAGAGGTGGCGGCCTCAGGCATAGTCTATCTGTTACTTATCAGGGTGTGCTTTCAACAGTACAGTGGAACCTTGATTTATGTCATTAATCCATTCCAGAGGTCTAGACATAAGTCAAACATGCCTTAAGTCAAGCGAACTTTTCCCATAGAAAGTAATGGGAAAGTGGATTAATCCGTTCCAGACAATGAAAAATACCACCCAAAAAAAAACAGCAATTTAACACAAATTTGACTGGCATAGGACATTCCTTCCGGGGATGTAAATGAAATGTCTCTTCAAAGAGAGGAGGAGGCAGTGGAAATATAGTCCACAAGTTATACACCTCCACTTTTTAATGTTCATAGCAACAATGTCTACCCTGGTTCATAGATCTCACATTCCAGGTTCCTATGCAGTATATTTCTTGGCAACACTGGACTTTCCTTTCTCTTCCAGGCATGTCTGCAGTTGAGCGTCCTTTCGGCTTTGTCTCAGCCACTTCATTAGCTCTGGAGCTCCTTGTACTTATCCTCCGCTCTTCCTCAGTAGCATGTTGGACGCCTTCCGACCTGAGGGGCTCATCTTCCAGCTCATCTTCTTTTAGCCTTTTGCTTACCATTAGAGTCCCACAACTTTACAGCTCCCCAACTAAAATGCTTCCATTGTGGACCAGACTTCTGCAGCCAGATTTTTTACAAGACTGAGCCGTCTGTCTAACCAGCGAGGCCAGCCCCGAGCTCCCGGCCCTTCTTTTCCTCCGGCGGCAGCGGCGGCTTTGGCAAGACCGAGGACCAGCTCCAGGTGCTCGGAGCTGGCCTCGCCGAAGCCGCCACTGCCGGAGGAGAGGAAGAAGGCAGGAGCAGTTTGGAGGCAGCAGCCGCAATGCTGGGTCATGGCTGCCACCTGATTCCGGGGCCTTGCGCTGGGGCTCCGAGCTATAAGTCGGAGCCCGTGATTCAAGTCAAACAGGCCCCTTCTTGCTGCAAGTCAAATATGCTGGAAGTCAAGCAGCATGTAAGTCAAGGTTCCACTGTACCCAGAAAAATTAAAAATCCTTCACCCTAATGACCCATACTTTATAGCAGGCCTGCCCAAAGTCCGGCCCAGGGGCCAAATCCGGCCCGCCAGGCCATTCTGAGTGGCCCGCGGCTGGCTGGCCCACCCCTCCCTCCCTCTCCTTCACCCCATGTTTTTTTTTAAAAGAAAGTGGGTGGGGCTTGCAGTTGGGTGGCAGTTTGGGGAGCAACCGGCCCCTGACACATTCTCAGCCACCAAATCTGGCCCTCCTTACAAAAAGTTTGGGCACCCCTGCTTTATAGGTTTCAGCACCTTAGGCCATTGTTCACCTTAAGGCTATGAATACTATTTTCTCCCTAACGAGCCTATTCAGGCCAGGGTGACAAGAGATCAAAGCTGACTATATGATGGAGGACTTGCACTAGCTGTATTCAAACTGAGGAAGCTGTTTGGATGATCAGCGAAATGTTTTTATTCCTCAACAAAAAAAGAACTCCAGTAGCCATCACTCCACTTCCAGATAAGCCCAGGGTCATTATCCCACAAGACAGGAGGGTAGTCTTCTGTTCCCCCCCTCACTGGTGACCTCATACAACACGAACTGGAAATTAAGACAATCAATCCAGTCCTCCCAGTTCTGCTGCAAAGTGTCAAACTCAGGAATGCTGGGCGGGGGGTGCGGCAGCATTAGAGCCCTTGAAGACGGCTGCAATTGTGGGTGGAGTGTGGCCAGCGAGCTGGTGTCAGTGTCCTCGGTGTCCAGGGTGGCAATAACTAGCTGTGCCTCCGTCAAGTGATGGAACCAGATTGCTGGCACTCAACCCTGTCCTGGGTTCGGCCTTAAAATCTGCTCCCTCCCTCCTTTTTCCTGGGGGGGGGGGGTTAGAGAAAGGGAAGGAAGAAGAGGAGGGGGTTTTTTTGCCTGGATTGCCCCGATTATGCCCAAAAGGAGGAGGGCCAGTTTTCCCCCTCTCCTTCCCCTCCCTCCTCCTTCCAAATTAAAGGGAGGGGAGACAAAAGGGAAGGAGGGAGATTTCCCCCTTTGCATCTCCAACGCCCCTCACTTGCAACCTCTCCCCCTTGCACCCCACCCATAGCATTGCCCCCCCAGTTGCACAACACAACTCTTTCACCTCCTCCTAGCAACCATAGAGAGCCTTATTTCATGGGGGGGGGGAGGCCAATTCCCCCTCCCTGGGAGCCTTCTTTCCTGCCACTCTAAGAAGCAGAACTCGAGGAATCCGAATGCATCCCACCCACACCCTTCTCTGCCTCCCTTCTGGCCCGGCAAGGGAATGGGAGGGGTAAGTAAAGGTTCCCCCTCCTGCGCCACACATGTGTTGTGCAAGTCCGAGGCCACATGGCCTGGCATGGCTGCAAGGAAACGCTGTTTTACCTTCCTGCTTTCAATTGCTGCTACACATCTACAATTGAAAACACTTCATCAAGTGTTTGTCTGCTACATAAAACAATACATAAGAACATAAGAAGAGCCTTTGCTGGATCAGGCCAAAGGCCCATCTAGTCCAGCTTCCTGTATCTCACAGTGGTCCCACCAGATGCGTCTGGGAGCGCATGGGACTAGATATCTGTCTCCTGATACCACTCCCCTGCATCTGGCCCTTGAAGGCCCCTGGTTTTAAGCCTGGGGAATTACACATCTCCATCATGGTTTGTAACCCGTGATGGACTTTTCCTCCAGGAATCTGTCCAATCCCCTTTTGAAGGCATCCAGGCCAGATGCCATCACCACATCCTGTGGCAGGGAGTTCCATAGACTTAACAAGGCGCTGGGTGAAAAAATATTTTGTTTTGTCTGTTCTTACTTTCCCAGCCCTCAATTTGAGTGAATGTCCCCTAGTTCTGGTATTTTGGGAGAGGGAGAAGAGCTTCCCTCTATCCACACTCCAGACATTCAAATGGTTTCTCACCTGTGTGGGCCCTGTGATGCCTAGCAAGTTGTCCAACTCGACTGAACCTCTTTCCACATTCCAGGCATTCAAATGGCTTTTCACCTGTGTGGGTCCTGTGATGCCTAGCAAGTTGTCCAACTCGACTGAACCTCTTTCCACATTCCAGGCATTCAAATGGCTTTTCACCTTCATGGATTCTGTGATGCTTAGCAAGGCTTCTAGCATGACTGAACCTCTTTCCACACTCCAGACATTCAAATGGCTTCTCACCTGTGTGGGTCCTGTGATGGCTAGCAAGTTGTCCAGCTCGACTGAAGCTCTTTCCACACTCCAGACATTCAAACGGCTTCTCGCCTGTGTGGATTCTGTGATGCCTAGTAAGTTTTCCGGAATCACTGAACCTCTTTCCACACTCCATACATTGTGCTCACTAGCTGATGGGCAGCCAGTGAGGCTGCTTTCATAGGGATGGGATGTGGTCCCTGTAACCCACTCCAGTCAGCAGTCTGGCTGCTGCATTTAGTACCTGTTGATTTCCTGAGACTTTTCATTGATAGCCCCACATAGAGTGTGTTACAGTAGTCCAGCCGGGAAATCACAAGGGCCGTCACTGTGGCCAGAGCTGGTGTCTCAAGAAAGGGGCGTAGATTGTGTATTAGCCTTAATTGTGTGAATGCGCTCCTGGCCACAACTGTGACCTGGGCATCCAAGCTCAAGGATGAGTCCAAGAGCACCCCCAAGTAATGGAATTACTCCCTTTTCAATGCATTCCTATGGGAATTTGTATAAAGGAAAATTTGCTTAACATAATTTCATTTGGAATGAATTAATTCCTTTATACAAGGTACCACTGTGTGGGGGGGGGCTCTGAGTTATCTGTGATGGATTAGGAGAGAGATCTTGGTGTGTTGGTGGACAGCTCCATGAAGGTGTCTCCCCAATGTATGGCAGCGGTGAAGAAGGCTAATTCCATGCTAGGGATTATCAAAAAGGGGATTGAAAATAAAACAGCCAACATTATAATGCCATTATACAAAACAATAGTAAGGCCCCACCTGGAGTATTGTGTACAATTCTGGTCACCGCATCTCAAGAAAGACATAGTGGAACTGGAAAAGGTGCAGAAGAGAGAGACTAAAATGATTACTGGGCTGGGGCACCTCCCTTATGAGGAAAGGCTAAAATATTTGGGCCTCTTTAGTCCGGAAAAAAGGCACCTGAGGGGGGATATGATTCAGACATACAAAATAATGCAGGCCATGAGTAAAGTAGATAGAGGGAAGCTCTTCTCCCTCTCACAAAATACCAGAACTAGAGGACATCTATTCAAATTGAGGGCTGGGAGAGTAAGAACAGACAAAAGAAAATATTTTTTCACCCAGTGCGTTGTTAGTCTGTGGAACTCCCTGCCACAGGATGTTGTGATGACCTCTGGCCTGGATGCCTTCAAAAGGGAATTGGACAGATTCCTGGAGGAAAAGTCCATCACAGGTTACAAACCATGAGGGAGATGTGTCATGCCCAGGCTTAAAACCGGGGCCCTTCAAGGGCCAGATGCAGGGGAGTGGTATCAGGAGACAGATATCTGGTCTCATGCGCTCCCAAACGCATCTGGTGGGGTCATTGTGAGATACAGGAAGCTGGACTAGATGGGCCTTTGGCCTGATCCAGCATGGCTCTTCTTATGTTCGTATGTTCTTATGTAACATATTATTAACCATAATAAATAAATAAATATATTGTTTCTTGTTTCTTTTCCGAGGGAGGTAATTGGTCTGTGGCTGAACCGTCATCCATAGCTTGTCATCATCCTCATCCTTGGCTTTTCCAAGGGGGAGGGGGTTGGGGGAGGGGCTTCTCCTCCTCCTCTAAATTGAGGGGGCAGGGGAGGGCGAGGGCGAGTTTGAAGGCATGGACTTAAAAGTGACTTTTATTAAGGACTGGGAAGAGGATAGAAACGGGGGGTGGCCGCCCCACCCTCCACACCACTATCCCACCCCCACCCCCACAAAACAACAACCCAGGACGTACAGTGCTTTGTAGGTCAAGGTCAGCACTTTGAATTGTGCCCGATAGCTGATGGGTAGCCAGTGGAGTAAACCGCCCAGAGACTACTTAAAGTGGTATGGGGCGGTATATAAGCAGAACACGTTGCTTTTGCTTTTACAGCAGATAAACCTCATTGGTAACATCTCCCTTATATACAACTCTCTTGTAAAAACTACCAAACACATTATATCATTGGACATTACATCAGGTTATACTAGCAGATACCAGCTATCCGTATTTGCTCCAACATCGGACAGGCAAAGTGATGGGCCATTCTGATGCCCTTAGTAGATTGGCCTTGCCAGAATCCAATGAGGGTGTATATTGTGGGGAAGCCGAGTTGGGGTCCCTCCACGCTTACATAAAAAGATTTTGGAGGAGCTACACGTATCCCATCTCTGGATTTTTTCCCCTTTAAGTGTTTTTCTGTTAAACAAACTGCTTGTTATACAAAGGTCCATTGTATCAGAAATTCAATTGCAATATATACAAAGCATTCAACTCAGAATTACATCAGCAAGAGAGTTTAACATGGCAATCGATAAAGTGATCTGAATTACACTGAGCCTCGTGGCGCAGTGGTTAAATGCCTGTACTGCAGGTAAAACTGTGCCCACGACCTGGGGTTCAATCCCAGGTAGCAGGCTCAAGGTTCACTCAGCCTTCCATCCTTCCGAGTCAGTAAAATGAGTACCCAGCTTGCTGGGGGCAATGTGTAGCCTGCACACTGTAATTAAAATTGTAAACCGCCCAGAGACTACTTAAAGTGGTATGGGACGGTATATAAGCAGGACACTTAGCTTTTGCTTTTACAGTAGATAAACCACATTGGTAACATCTCCCTCATATACAACTCTCTTGCAAAAACTACCAAACACATTACATCATTGGACATTACATCAGGTTATACTAGCATATACCAGCTGTACATTATATCATTATACACATTATAACACATCAATTCACATGTGTCCAATCAATAATCAGTATATATTTTATATATAAGGTACCAAATGTTTTGTTTTGTTTTTCTTTGATTTTGCCCAGTATATACCAGGTGTACAGAATCTGTAATCAGTTACCTGGGAGAGTTAGTCCTTGGCTTTCAGGCAATTTAAAATATTACATTTTAACATATACATACATTATATGAAATCCTAAAAGGGGTTGTAAACAAGGATTGTGTGAATACTGAAGTTATTACCACACACTACGATTTTTCAAAAGCTTTTGGAACCAGTGGGACGTAAGGGGTGTAGAAAGGGCAACCAGAAGGACAGAAACAGGATCCTCAGTTACGACATTCAAACGGCTTCTCGCCTGTGTGGATTCTGTGATGCCTAGCAAGGTGTTCACTTCGACTGAACCTCTTTCCACACTCCAGGCATTCAAATGGCTTCTTACCTGTGTGGGTTCTGTGATGCCTAGCAAGGTGTGCAGAATCACTGAACCTCTTTCCACACTCCAGACATTCAAAAGGCTTCTCGCCTGTGTGGGTCCTGTGATGGCTAGTAAGGCTTCCAGAACGACTGAACCTCTTTCCACACTCCAGACATTCAAATGGCTTCTCGCCTGTGTGGGTCCTGTGATGACTAGCAAGGCTTCCAGAATCACTGAACCTCTTTCCACACTCCAGACATTCAAATGGCTTTTCTCCTGTGTGGGTTCTGTGATGGTTAGCAAGGTGTTCACCTCGACTGAACCTCGTTCCACACTCCAGACATTCAAAAGGCTTCTCGCCTGTGTGGGTCCTGTGATGGAGAGCAAGGCTTCCAGAACAACTGAACCTCTTTCCACACTCCAGGCATTCAAATGGCTTCTCCTGCTGGTGAATATTCCTATGGGGACTATTTGTTGATGTGCTAGTAAAATATTGTTCACACTTGCCATGCTCATTCCTTTCCTCTGGTTTTGATGTTTTTGGGACCTCTTGGTCTTCCTCCTGACAAGGAATAGATTTGTCCATCTTTACATCTATTTGTTTTCCTTCTAAGCTTCTTCCTTCTGGTTTGATTCTCAACACCCTCTTTTGCACCTGAATATTCAACCTCTTCCTCTGACGCTTGGAGTCCTTCTCTTTTATTTCTTCTCTACAGTGTCTTACCTGCAAAATATAAATGACCACAAAAACAGAGGTTTAAATCAAATAACAAACCCACTGCCATGGAGGAGGCAGGAGAATGAGACACAGCTTCAGGATCCCTGGTCTATGAAACTCCCTGCCAGAAGACGTGGTAATTGCTGTCAGCCTTGACCGCTTTAACAAAGGATTGGACAAGTTAAAGGAGAACAAGGGGATGAATGGCTATCAATATGGATGTCTAAGGACAACCTCTGAGTGGGAAAGAGATGCAGGATCTCTCTCGATGCCATTGGCAGGGAATCGTAAGCAGGGGAGGACATCTGCTTGGGAATACCCTGAAGCCAATGGTGAGCCACCGCTGTGTGAGACAGAATGCTGGACTGGGTGGGCTGTGATGGCCTCTTCCAGCAAGGCTGCTCTTCTGTTCTTTTACTCAACGTCAGGAGTACAAAACCCAAAATCTATCGGAGCAGGAGAGGTCAGTGGGAAGGCTCCACCTTTGTCTGACTACGAGTCATCTTCCTTCATTAAGAGTCTGTGGCTGTGTTTGCGGTGGGGGTAGGTGGGGTGTCAATATTTCATTTTTCGTTCACTGCTTATATGGCGAGGTGGGCGAGGGGTTTTAACTCCTTTAAATGACCCTGAGGAGTTGTAGCATATAAATCCATTGAAATGCATCAGTAAAGAAATACTACCCAAAACTACCCTTCTTCCTCTTTAACCAGGAGCCAAAGGGACCCTTCCCTGGACGGACCTCCTTACCAGAACTCCAAAGGGACCCCCTCAGGCAGGGATCCCCATCCTGGATTCAGTAGATCCCCCGCTTGTCGGCGGGGGGGGGGGAGAAATATAGAATATAGAATCACCTCTTCAAAGGATCCTGGCAGCTGAAAAGATAAAATCAAAGTAATAAGGGGAAGTCCAGCCTGGGATTTTTAACAGGAAGAGGAGGAGGAGGATTCAGGGATTTTGTGTGTGGGGGGGAGAATTTCCTTTTCTCTCTCTCTCTCTGTCCTCCCCCCCAATTTGTTCTCCTGGTCGTTTTCCTGAATGTCCTTTGTTTGTTTTTTCTTATGGGGGAGGGAGGCACAACCTTCCACAACCTCCCCCTTTAAAGACCCCCCTCCATGGCACAAGCCCCCCATCCTCCTCCCCCTCCCTCTTCTTCGTGTTTTTCCCTCCCCCCTATTTTTGTCCGTCCCTAAAAGCTTTGTCTGCCCTTTTTTCTTTGGGGGGGGGGAGAGATGTCAGGAGGCGGTTTTGGGGGGGCTGGATCTGCCCCCTTCATTCCTTTCCCCCCTTTCCCTCCCCCTCCCTCTTCCTTCCAAATCAAAATAGGGGGAGCTTGGGGGAAGGGAAATTTAACGGCTCCTTCTCTCTACGGATCCCCAAAGGAGTGTGCAATGTATTTGGGGGGGCTCTTCCCTTCTGGGACCCCCACCAGCACTCCCATCACGAATTTCAACAAGCCCCCCTCCCCCCAATTCCCCTCCAGCCTCCATCTCCCCCCCATGGCATTGCAACACCCCCATTGCACAACCCTCCTCCTCTCCAGAGCCTTTTTTTTGGGGGGGGAGAAATTCTCCGCAGAGCTGTCCCCCACCACCTCCCCCCTTTCCTGCCGCTCTAGGAAGAGGGACTCGCTGCCTTCGTCCCCCCCACTTGGAGGATTGAATCATCCCCCCTCCACTTATCTCTCTGCCTCCTTCCCTCCCTCCCTCCCTCCTTCTCCTCCTCCTCCTCCTCGGGGGTTCCTGCTGAATTACCAAGAAGGAGGAGGAGGAAGGAGGGAGGGAGGAAGAGGGCCCACGAGGCCTTTTTCCTTGCGGGGGAGATATATAGGGAAGGAGGGGAGGGTTTTTTTGGCCTGGATCTGCCCCCATTCATTCCTTTTCCCCCTTTCCCTCCCCTCCCTTCCAAATCAAAATGGGGGGGAGATCCCCAAAGGAGTGTGCAGTGGGGGGGACTCTTGTCTCCTGGGACACCCCCACAGATTCCATCAAAAACGCCACCTCCCCCCCAATAAAGGGACGCCCAGGAGGGTCTTTCCTCCTCCCCCTTCCCTCCCCACCAGGCCCCCATTCCCCCCCCCCCAAATCTCCCAACGCTCCCTCCTCCAACCCCCCAAGAGCACTGCAACCTCCCATTGCACCACGCTCCTCCTCCTCCTCCTTCTTGGGGGTGTCTCTCTTTTCCTCCTCTCCTTCCAGCAACCACAGAGGAGAGCCTTCTTTTTTGGGGGGGTATAGTCTCTTTGGAGAACAGGCCCCTCCCTGGGAGCCTTTCGGGTTTCCTGCCCCCCCATTCCATCAAAAACGCCATCTCCTCCCCCCATAAAGGGACGCCCAGGAGGGTGTGTGTTTGTGGGGGGGGTCCTTTCTTCCTAACAACCCCCCACTTGATCCGCCTGACCCCCTCTTCCTCCTCTTCCTCTCCATTTACTCCCCCCATTCCCATTCCCATTCCCCCTCTTCTCCGATCCCCCTCCCCATATCTCCCCCCCCCCTCCCGTCCTATTGCAGGAACCTCCTCCTGGTTGGGGGGCAGAGCTTTCCTCTCCTTCCTGCAGTCAGTCAGTCCAGTGGGGAGGAGGAGGGAGGGCTGGTTCCTTTTATTGGGGGGGGTATTACCCCCTCTCTCTTCCTCCTCCCCCTTCCCTGTCCCGGTCCGGCCTTAAAAAGCTTCTCCCTCCCTCCTTTTTCCTTGCGGGGGGGGAGAGAAAGGGAAGGCGGGGGAGGTTCGGGGGTGAAAGGGGGCCAATTTACGCCTCTTTCTCTCTCCAGACCCCCCCTTCCCACGGATTCCATCAGCAACGCCCCCTTCCTCCTTCCCCCCATTGGCATTGCAAACCCCTCCCCCCAAATTGCAATTGCACGACCCACCTCCTCCTCTTCCTTGGGGTGTCTCTCTTTTCCTCCCCTCCTTCCAGCAACCACAGAGGAGAGCCTTCTTTTTGGTGGGGGATTAATAGTCTGGTGGAGAAGAGGCCCCTCCCTGGGAGCCTTTCGGGTTTCCTGCCTCTCTAGGAAGCAGGACTCGCTGCCCTCCCGCCCCCCTTGGAGGACCAAATACTGCCCAGCCCCCAAAAGTCCGGGAAACGGAATGGGGGATGTCCCAGCATCCCAGCATCTTCCTCCTCCTCCTCCTCCTCCTCCTCCTCCTCTTCTTCTTCCCTATTTCATGTGGTCAGTGGGGGGGGGCGAACTTCCCTCTCCTTCCCTTCGGAGCCCCCCCCTTCCCTCTTTTCCTACAAATCCTAGAAGTTCCCAAAGTTTTTTCTCCTTTGTCCATTTCTTTATTTTCTTTTCCGTGGAGCCCCCCCCCCGCCTAACACTGAATTTTCCGGAGCTTCTTAACTTCCAATGTGCTGCTCACTTGGGGAGGAGGGGTTTTATTTTATTTTTCGGGTAGTGATATCTGTATATGTGACCCAAAGGCACCCACTCTCTGTCTGGATGGATGGTAGAACAAAGGCCTCATTCCCTCTTGCTTTACAGATCTTCCTTTCTGGTGGGATCATTTCCGTCTTGGCCTTTAGAATTGGTCAGAGTTCTCAAGTACCCCCGATTCACACCTTCCGCTGCCCCTCTTCTTAGGAAGACCAGCCGGGAGGGAAGGCTCAGCCTGCTAACAGATACATATCAAGGGAATAAAAGAAATTTATTCCAGACACTATGGCACCTTCTCAAAGGGGAAACCATGATTAAGGGGAGAAAAGGACGCCCATCTTTCTAGGAGAGCCAATGACTTTGCCTTCCTCACGTTCTCAGCCAGTTAGAGGTAGGATCCAGACCGTATGGAAATATTATCCAATGAGGTTGTATACTTTAGGACTCTTTGTCTGTTGTGGTATAAAACTATTTTACACTGTATGTTTGGGGTCTTTCTCTGCCATTAAGATCCTGGCTGATTCCTATCAAATATGTCAATAAAATTGGACATTTCTCTTGCCAGAGAAAATATACAAGGTATATCCATAAGCTAACAGCAGCGTGGACAATTGTAAAAAAAAAAAAATAAAAAATAGGGAAAGCACATACAATTTTTATTTCTACTTTTATTGAAAAGACACAAAATGCAATTAATTTTTGGATTAGGAAGAAAAGAGATCAGAACCTAGTAAAATTCTTACCTAAAATTAATACACAAATACAGGAGAGTTATAGATAAAGAACTAGTTAAAATTTGAAAATTGTGTTGGGGTTGTGTAATGACAAGAAAATGGAGGCTAATGTTTAATTTCAGGATGGGTTTAATTCAAAGTGTAGAAAGAAGTAATTGGTGGGGGCATGGCCATGTTACATAATGTATGTACATATTTCGGGGGTTGTGTCGTGAGGGGTAGATTGTGAGCCTTCTGTGGACTGGGATTGATCCAGAGGTAGGGGGGGACCCTGCGTCGGGAATAAATACAGTGCTTCAAAATTCAACGTCAGAGTCCGCACTTTGGTTGGCGTTTCTCTCCGTTACTGCAGCTTTGAAAAATTAAATAAATTTAAGTCTCCTGGGCCAGAGGAATTACACCCAAGGATATTAAAAGAACTGGCAGAAGTAATTTCAGAACCATTGGCGATAATCTTTGAGAAGTCCTGGAGAACAGGAGAAGACCACATCGATTGGAGGAGGGCTAATGTTGTTCCCATCTTCAAAAGGGGGGGGAAGGACCCAAATAATTACCACCCAGTCAGCTTGACTTCAATTCCTGGAAAGATCCTAGAGCAGATTATTAAGCAGTCCGTATGCAATTATTTAACAAACAATGTTGTCATTACAAGAAGTCAACACGGGTTTCTTAAAAACAAGTCTTGCCAGACTAATTTGATCTCTTTCTTTGATAGAATTACAGGCCTGGTGGATGAGGGGAATGTTGTGGATATTGCTTATCTGGACTTTAGCAAGGCCTTCGATAAGGTTCCCTGACTGATTGCACCCAAAGGGTGATCATAAATGGCCTCTCTTCAGCTTGGAGAGATGTGACCAGTGGGGTGCCCCAGGGTTCTGTTCTGGGTCCAGTGCTGTTCAATATCTTTATTAATGACTTGGAGGAAGGAATAGAGAGTATGGTAATTAAATTTGCAGATGACACCAAATTGGGAGGGGTTGCTAATTCCCTAGAGGATAGGATGAAACTCCAAAAAGACCTTGACAGATTAGAGTGCTGAGCCAAAGCAAACAGAATGGATTTTGTCATAGTGGCAATAAGAAATTAATAATTCATTATATCTCATTTATATCTAAGATGTCTCTGTGCTGGGGATGTGTGTCAAGAGAGACAGAGAGAACTTTTCTCATAAAACTGTTGAAGTAACTTCCCTAGCTAACCACAATACCTTATTTTCCTGTAAGTGTACTAAGAAAGAGGAACTCTCTGCAAGATTGTTTACAGCAGTTAGCATTGTGGAATCTTTTTTGACATAGTCTGTCCAACTGGAAATTTTAGAGAGGATAGGTGTACATCTGCGCATGCTTGTTTTGAAATATATGACACATCTCTATTGAAGATGACTGCTGACGTGTCTATGTAAAATGTATAAATAGTTTTGCTGAACCCCAGAAGTTGTCCTTCTATTAAAGAAGCACCATTAATGCATTGATTTAACAAATTTTTGAAGGAACACAGTGTCAGTGTATAATATGTTAATCTGTCCTGAAGCCTACAATTTAGAATGGTTTGTCAGTTGACAGAATCTGGTGGAGAAACGCGGGCATTTTCAATTGGCTACAGTTTGGCAATTCTTAAACCATTTCTATTGCCAAACAACTGACACCGGTCGAAAGCTTTTCATGGGGCTGAAAAACGACGGTGAGGCAGTGCTTGCTGACGGTCAAATGCCGGCGCCATTCACTTTTTGAGTGAGATCCTCACTGGCCTGCCTGTGTAACCGGAAAGTTCAGCCCTGCGAACAGGTCTTTCAGGTTCTGGAAAAGCAAGGCTTAAGCCTTCTGATTGGTGAGTAGACTGGTCATATTTGTGAATAAGGTCAGGAAAGGGGGTGCTGAAGAGTATGCCAGGCCCACGAAAACCTTCCTTGGGACCTAGAGTCAGAGAGGGCTCTATCCATTCACTAAGTGCCTTTGTGAGGTGACGACCCGGGCCGAATGGAAAATTAACTTCAGTAAGGTTTTTACCTTGCCTGCAGTAAGGTAGAGAGACGTCTAGAAGAAAAGTTTTAGTACAGTTCTGCAGGTTTGAATTCCAGAGGTTTTCTCTTCTTATCAAGGGTTGAGAAAAACAACAAAATGCTCTGTGAAATGGATCCTTTGAAACAATCTAAGTAAAGTAATAAGCGCTTAAATATCATGATGAGCTCTGTCTGTTTTGTGTTGTGTCTCTGTGTATGTTCTAAGATTGAAGGTATGTATATTGACCAGAAAAATTAGAGCAGCAAAAAGGAACTGCTGAAAGGTAAGAACCAGTTTTCAACAAATGAATCAGTAAATATGTGGAAAACTCTTAAAACTATAACTGGTCATGATAAACTTCCTCTCCATGCTGAAGGAAATCAACAACTAGTTTTATAGTGTAATCAAAATAACCTTGAATTCAACACATGCAAAACTGTTGAAATGGTAGATTTTAGGAGGACTCGTTCCATACAACCACCTTTTATATCAAATAATATAGTGTTAAGAGTGAAGTCCTTTAAAATTTTAGGTACTATTATATCTTAAGATTGTAAATGGTTATCTGATATTAAAAGTATTATTAAGAAAGTACAACAAAGAATGTTTAGATTGCTAAAGGAACTGTTGATTTAATTCTATAGAGGTGTTATTGAATCTATCGTCTGTTTCTCTATAACTGTCTGGTTTAGTTCTGCAACTGAGCCGGACAGATATAGACTTCAAAGGTATGCATGAATGCCCCTAATATTTTGCTTCAGGCAGGGCTTTTTGCTCGCCCCTACTCTCAGTGTGTGCATACTATGCTCTGTTGTGAAAATTTGAAACCTTTACAGTTCAGGAAATTTGGAAAGACCAATGATTTATTATTATTTATTTATTTATTATTTATTTATTATTTATTTTTCACATTTATATACCGTGCCTATTTCCCTCAAGGGGAGTCAGGGCGGTTTACAACAAAGAAAGTAAAACAGTTAAAACAATTAAAACATCCAAGAATCCACAACAGAGGATGGCAGAGGCGGTCAAGCGGTCAGGTGAGCCAGGCTAGGGGAAAGGGGAAAAAAAAACGATATCCCTAATCAGCGCCAAAAGCGTCTCGGAAAAGTAAGGTCTTTAAATTTTTTCTGAATGACGCCAGCGATGGAGCCTGCCGAAGCTCGCTTGGGAGCTTATTCCAAAGAGTCGGCCCCACCACCGAGAAGGCCCGCCCACGTGTACTGGTTTTGCGGGCCTCCCTCGGGGGGACCGTCTGAAGCGAGAGGGCCAATGATGAACGGGTGGGTCGGGCCCGGTTTAATTGTCGGGAGACGCTCTGCCAGATAAGCAGGGGCCAAGCCATGGAGGGGTCCCATTCCCTCCCTCACCCTAAAAATCACACACACACACACACACAAACACACACACACACACACACACACACACACACACACACACACACAAGAACATAAGAAGAGCCATGCTGGATCAGGCCAATGGCCCATCTAGTCCAGCTTCCTGTATCTCAAAGTGGCCCCACCAGATGCATTTGGGAGCGCATGAGACTAGATCTCTGTCTCCTGACACCACTCCCCTGCATCTGGCCCTTGAAGTACCCTGGTTTTAAGCCTGGAGATTACACACCTCCATCATGGTTTGTAACCTGTGATGGACTTTTCCTCCAGGAATCTGTCCAATCCCTTTTTGAAGGCATCCAGGCCAGATGCCATCACCACATCCTGTGGCAGGGAGTTCCATAGTCTTACAATGCGCTGGGTGAAAAAATATTTTCTTTTGTCTGTTCTTACTCTCCCAGCCCTCAATTTGAGTGGATGTCCCCTAGTTCTGGTATTTTGGGAGAGGGAGAAGAGCTTCCCTCTATGCACCTTACTCATGCCCTGCATTATTTTGTATGTCTCAATCATATCCCCCCTCAAGCGCCTTTTTTCCAGACTAAAGAGCCCCAAATGTTTTAGCCTTTCCTCATAAGGGAGGTGCCCCAGCCTAGTAATCATTTTAGTCGCTCTCTTCTGCACCTTTTCCAGTTCCACTATGTCTTTCTTGAGATGCGGTGACCAGAATTGTACACAATACTCAAGGTGGGGCCTTACTATTGCTTTGTATAATGGCATTATAATGGCATTTGTGTGTGGTAAAAACCAGAGAAGATTGTGAAGAGCTCCAGAAGGATCTCTCCAAACTGGGGGAATGGGCTACGAAATGGCAAATGCCTTTTAATGTAGCCAAATGTAAAGTAATGCATATTGGGGCAAAAAATCCAAACTTTATCTATCAACTCATGGGCTCTGAGTTATCCGTGACGGATCAGGAAAGAGATCTTGGTGTGTTGGTGGACAGCTCCATGAAGGTGTCTCCCCAATGTGTGGCAGCGGTGAAGAAGGCCAATTCCATGCTAGGGATTATCAAAAAGGGGATTGAAAATAAAACAGCCAACATTATAATGCCATTATACAAAACAATAGTAAGGCCGCACCTGGAGTATTGTGTACAATTCTGGTCACTGCATCTCAAGAAAGACATAGTGGAACTGGAAAAAGTGCAGAAGAGAGCGACTAAAATGATTACTGGGCTGGGGCACCTCCCTTATGAGGAAAGGCTAAAACATTTGGTGCTCTTTAGTCTGGAAAAAAGGCACCTGAGGGGGGATATGATTCAGACATACAAAATAATGCAGGGCATGAGTCAAGTGGATAGAGGGAAGCTCTTCTCCCTCTCACAAAATACCAGAACTAGGGGACATCCACTCAAATTGAGGGCTGGGAGAGTAAGAACAGACAAAAGAAAATATTTTTTCACCCAGCACGTTGTTAGTCTATGGAACTCCCTGCCACAGAATGTGGTGATGGCATCTGGCCTGGATGCCTTCAAAAAGGGATTGGACAGATTCCTGGAGGAAAAGTCCATCACAGGTTACAAACCATGATGGAGATGTGTAACTCCCCAGGCTTAAAACCAGGGTACTTCAAGGGCCAGATGCAGGGGAGTGCTATCAGGAGACAGATATCTAGTCTAATGCACTCCCAAACGCATCTGGTCGGGCCACTGTGAGATACACGAAGCTGGACTAGATGGGCCTTTGGCCTGATCCAGCATGGCTCTTCTTATGTTTTGTGTCATCTGCAAACTTGGCCACCTCACCGCTTATCCCTGTCTCCAGGTCATTTATGAACAGATTGAAAAGCACCGGTCCCAGGACAGATCCCTGGGGCACACCGCTTTTCACCTCTCTGCATTGTGAAAATTTCCCATTGACACCACTCTTGGTTCCTGGATCTCAACCAGTTCTCAATCCATAAGAGGACCTGCCCTCTTATCCCCTGACTGTGCAATTTTCTCAGCAGCCTTTGGTGAGGGACTGTGGACGTCCTCCTGGCTCAAAGCATCGGCCTCCATGTTCTCCTCCCCAGGTAGGTGCATCACTATTGGATGGATCTGATGGATGATGCACAATTCCCAGAAGGCAATGGTGGTTTGCAGGAGCTGCTGAGAGTGAGTTCCACCCTGCTTGGTGATGTAGTGCAGGGCTGTTGTATTGTCCGTAACTACCAGCACCACATTGCCGGAGAGCTGATGGAGGAAGGCCCTACAGGCTTTGAAAATTGCTAAGAGCTCCAGGTGATTTATGCGAGCAACTTTTCCTGTGGGAACCATACGTCGTGAGTGGTCAGGTTGAGGCAGACAGCTCCCCAGCCAAGATTGCTGGCATTCATTGTAACTCGGATGGTGGGGACGGAAGGGCAGATCGGGTGACCCTTTAACAGGTGGGACTTGACTGACCACCATGTGATCTGGGGAGGAAGGGTGTGTGGAACAAGCAAAGGTTTTGATGAAGAATCTGTCAAGGAGTTGAAATTTAAAAGTTACCAGTTTTGTAGATGTCTCATCTTCAGTCTGGCATGAGGCAGGAGAGACGCGGTTGAAGACACGTAACCCAGCAGCTGCTGAACAGAGAGGGCTGTTACGGTTGAATTCGGCTGAAACAAAGGGAAAAGGGGGAGGATTGAATCTACCCAGCTGTTCGGGGGGGGGAGCCATGGCCGAGGTCGAGTCCAGGATGGCTCCGATGTAAGTTACCACTTGCTGGGGTACCAGAATAGATTTCTTGTTGATTTGGAGACCAAGGTCGGAGAGGGTGTCCAGTACAAACTGAATATCTTGTACCGCCTGTTGGCCGGATTCTGCGACCACCAACCAGTCATCCAAGTAAGGGAAGACCAGTACTCCTCGAGTGCGACGGTAAGCAGCTACCGGAGCCATGACCTTTGTGAATACCCTTAGGGCTGTTTCCAAACCAAATGGCAGGGCGGAATACTGGAAGACGTCTGTGCCAACTGCAAACATTAGGAAACGGCAATGAGCGGGATGTATGGTGTTGTGAAAGTAGGCGTCCTTTAGGTCCACCACACTGAACCAATCTCCCTGTTGGAGGAACCAAATGACTTTCTCTAGAGTTACCATGCAAAATTTGGGGACCTCTAGGCAGAGGTTCAAGTTCCATAGGTCCATAATGGGACAAAGACCTCCGTCTTTCTTTGGCACAATGAAATATTTGGAGAAGTGCCCTGTGATGATTTTGGAGGGCGGAACGGTTTGGATGGTCTCTTTCTCCAGGAGAGCGGAGATTTATTCCAAAAGGCACTGGGATGAGGTGGTAACTAAAAGATTGCCCATTGGGGGCGGAGACTTGAGATCCAGGAGGTAGCCGTTGGTGATGATGGAGAGGACCCTTTGTCAGTTGTGATGGTATGCCAATTAACCAGTTAGGGAGCCAAACTGGTGGGGAGAGAGCGGTCAGATTGCCTCCTTGGGCTTTCGTTCTCTGGTCTTGGAGAAACCAGAGGAGGCAGACTTGGGAGCCTTTCCCTTGTTGAAAGTGAAGGAGGAAGAAACGGAGGTTCTGGAAGAATGGTCTCTGGCTTGCTTAGTCAAAGGGGAATTGGTAGCCTGAGCAAAATGGTGTCTTGAATGGAAACGAAAGGGTTGCTGCTTCCTTTGTGGGACAACATTAAGGTGTTTAGCCATAATCTGCTTTTTCTGGCGATCTTCCATAACATTATCTGTCGAAGGATGGAAGAGTCCCTCACCCTCAAAGGGCAGACGCTCTATATAAGTTTTAAGGTCTTCGGTAAGGCCTGTGGAACACAGCCAGGTGGGGCGGCACAGGGTTATGTAAGCTCCAATAACCTTTGAAGAACAGTCAAAGGTGTGCCTTGAGGCGCGCATCTGCTGGGCTGCCAACGCCACAGCCTCTTCATAAATAATGGAAGCATTTGGATGTTTATCCTCCAGGATAAGTTCGAGCAGGGGCTGAATTCACGTTGATATGCTCCCATGGCTCCTTGATAACTGGAAATTTTGAACAATAGTGCCACAAAGGAATAGATGTTCCTGCCAAGCGTAATGAGTTTACGCCCTTCATGGGATGGCGGAATTGGAACTGCTTTTGACCTCGATTGTACTTGGGATGAAACCACCACCACCGACTTTGGAGGTGGATGCTTTGACAAAAAGGGAGCTTTTTCATCATGAACATGGTAAAGCCCCTCGATCCGTCTGGATACAGAAAGAGACGAGATTTTCTTAAACGACTTCTCAGCCATGAAGGGAACATGGATAAATGAATGGGGGAGGCATCCTCAGTTGAGCTCCAGCCAAAAATATGATTAGTATGTCATGGTTTTGGATGATGTGTGGGTTCTGTCATATGCAAGATGAAAGTGGAGTAATTCCTCATGGCCCCTGATGACGATGGTGGAGAGCGTTCCTCGATATCTGACTCTGAAGTAGTGGTGTAATGGACCAATTCCGAATCATGTTCATCATCAGAAGCCGAAGAAGGAGCTGAAGGCGATACCGGGGAAGAAGTAGTGTTGCCTTTCGAAGTGGAGGGGAAAGGCTCAGAGTGAAGGAGCCACTGTTTCCCATCAAACTTGACAGAAAATTTGGGGAGGGGCGGCAATGGCATTGTAGATAAAGAGTCATCAGGAGGAGAGGCCTTGCACTTTTTCTTCTTCGGAACCTAGGACCACAGAGGAACGAGATGTTGAGGCTGGTTGGTTGCCGCAGAAGTCGATATGGATGCGGACAGGACTGAAGGTAAGGGCACTGGAGGCCGTGGTTGAGGTTGCTGCACTCTGACTGGATAGGAGGATGGAAAGGGCAGCGAAGGAAATAATGCATGCATAGCTTGCGCCAATGATAAAATCGACATGGAAGCCAATGAAATGGAGGATGGAGCCACCACTGACGTAAGTCCTTGATTCAGGATTGAAACAGACAAAGTCGAGGCAGATGCTGCCTGAGGCATTATGGTGGTAACTGAGCCAGTTGTCGGTATGGAATGTGTCGCAACCGGAGCACTATAGGGTCTGGTAGCAACAGGTTGCACTGAAGGCTGTAGGAGTGAAGCTGGTAGAGTCGGTACCAAAGAACATAACATAGAACATAAGAACATAAGAAGAGCCATGATGGATCAGGCCTAAGGCCCATCTAGTCCAGCTTCCTGTATCTCACAGTGGCTCCACCAGATGCTTTTGGAAGCGCATGAGACTAGATATCTGTCTCCTGATACCACTCCCCTGCATCTGGCCCTTGAAGTACCCTGGTTTTAAGCCTGGAGATTACACATCTCCATCATGGTTTGTAACCTGTGATGGACTTTTCCTCCAGGAATCTGTCCAATCCCCTTTTGAAGGCATCCAAGCCAGATGTCATCACCACATCCTGTGGCAGGAAGTTCCATAGACTAACAACGCGCTGGGTGAAAAAATATTTTCTTTTGTCTGTTCTTACTCTCCCAGCCCTCAATTTGAGTGCATGTCCCCTAGTTCTGGTATTTTGTGAGAGGGAAAAGAGCTTCCCTCTATCCACTTTACTCATGCCCTGCATTATTTTGTACGTCTCAATCATATCCCCCCTCAGGCGCCTTTTTTCCAGACTAAAGAGCCCCAAATGTTTTAGCCTTTCCTCATAAGGGAGGTGCCCCAGTCCAGTAATCATTTTAGTCGCTCTCTTCTGCACCTTTTCCAGTTCCACTATGTCTTTCTTGAGATGCGGTGACCAGAATTGTACACAATACTCCAGGTGGGGCCTTACTATTGTTTTGTATAACGGCATTATAATGTTGGCTGTTTTATTTTCAATCCCCTTTTTGATAATCCCTAGCATGGAATTGGCCTTCTTCACTGCTGCCACACATTGGGTAGACACCTTCATGGAGCTGTCCACCAACACACCAAGATCTCTTTCCTGATCTGTCACGGATAACTCAGAGCCCATGAGTTGATAGATAAAGTTTTGATTTTTTGCCCCAATATGCATTACTTTACATTTGGCTACATTAAAACGCATTTGCCATTTCGTAGCCCATTCCCCCAGTTTGGAGAGATCCTTCTGGAGCTCTTCACAATCTTCTCTGGTTTTTACCACATGGAAAAGTTTTGTGTCATCTGCAAACTTGGCCACCTCACTGCTTATCCCTGTCTCCAGGTCATTTATGAACAGATTGGAAAGCACCGGTCCCAGGAACTCACAGGTACACTCGGACAAGGAGTGCCAGTATGGTAAGATAGGCCAGGGTCAGAACAGACTGTTTGGGCTGGAGATACATCGGTGTCAGCAGCAGAAGCCGGAACCGATGCACCCCTTGGCTCGGCAGAAATATCTTGGTGCCGATGCGACCAATGTGTTTCTGTCATCCTGCTAATTGGCTCCGGAGTTAGATTGGGGGCATTTGGAGTGCCTGAATGCACAGTCGGAGCTCCTGCCAAAACCAAAGGAATGGTAAGTACCATTTCGGGAGCGGGGTCCCCCATAGACGCCGGTGTAGAAGCCGATAGAGCATGGTGGATAATCTCAGGAACCAATTGGGTATGAGCGAAGAGATTCGCTATGTGCGAGATATTCGGAGGATCCTCGACATCAGAAGAACTCAAAGAACAGGAAGAGGAAGATTCGGAACGAAATAGAGGCTTGTACTTTTGTCTTGGTTGAGCTGAAGGTAGAGAGGTTTGCTCAATTTTGAAGCTGACCACATCAGAAGCCGATTATTCCTGGGGAGACTGCATGTGTGTTTTTGAAGTTGAAGCCTTTTTCGAAGCTGTAGTCGAATGTTTTGAAGTCAGAGTTGAAGCCGACATCAATTTCTGAGGTTGGTTGAGAACTGGAAGTCTTTTTTCACCCCTTTTTTTCAGCTGAAGCACTATAGCTACAAGAAGCGAGTTGCATAGACCCTGGATGTAGGGCCTTCTCTAAAAGGTAAGTGTTGAGTCGAGAACGGTGATTCTTCAAAGTTTGGGTCCTGAAACTATGGCAAATATTACAATTTTCCAGATGATGGGACTCACCCAGACAAAAAAGACACTTTAAGTGACCGTCTGGGTGAGGGATTTTAGTGTTGCACGTGACACAGCACTTGAAAGGTGAATGAAAGGCCATAAACAAAATGATGCAGAAGAAAAACTGGAGACTAATGAAATTGTGACCTCTTGGCGTGGCGGTAAGAGGGAACTGAGGTGTTTGGGCAGGAGCCTGCTCGCACATGCGCAGTGCAAGTGGGAGGAGACTAACAAACTTTCCTATGGCTAGGGAATTCCAACCTCTGGCACAAAGGTGCCTGGGAAACCCATCTGTGTGGCTTCACAAAGGCCACAATGAGGAAGTGGCTCTATCATGGTTTCCTAGCTGAAAAGACAGCTGACAACTGGCAAAAGTACAAGGCTCATTGCAGTGCAAAAAAAGCAGTACGTAGAACAAAGTCCATGCACTTTAAGGAACCGTACGGAAACCTTGATACACACAAAGGCGAATGTGACACCTACCAGCTAGTGAAAGCCTACCATAAAAGAACTGAGGATATTAAGAACATAAGAACAGCCATGCTGGATCAGGCCAAGGGCCCATCTAGTCCAGCTTTCTGTATCTCACAGTGGCCCCACCAGATGCGTCTGGGAGTGCATGAGACTAGATATCTGTCTCCTGATACCACTCCCCTGCATCTGGCCTTTGAAGTACCCTCTTTTCAAACCTGGAGATTACACATCCCCATCATGGCTTGTAACCTACAGACACTCAGCCCTGCCCCAGAGGAGCTCCATCCTGCCCGAGTGCAATCTCATTCTATTTGCATTCGTCCAATCCTGCACAACATTCAAGTAACGTTCCAAACACTGGACAGCATCCTCTGCAGTTGGAGAACAGATGTAGAGATAGGTGTCATTGATGTTCTGATGACACAAACCTCCACTCCCCTGATCACCTCTGCAAGCAGTGTCATATATATATTAAATAGCATGGGAGAGATGATTGACAAGTGATTTTCCATTCAAGAGAACACCAGAGACCTACAGCCAAAGAATATTTGGAATGTTCTATTTATTAAACTGATGGTTCATCCATACTTTCATTCTGTTTTCATGTCTGAAAAAGTGGACATGTACACAAAAGCTTATATTTGTTGGGGTTAAAAACTGTAGACTGAAGACTCTGAGACGAAAGTGAAGTATATAAAAATAAACTAAGAGATTCCATTTGAACATTAGGAAGAACTTCATGACAGTTAGAGTTGTTCGGCAGTGGAATATGCTGCCACGGAGGGTGGTGGAGTCTCCTTCTTTGGAGGTTTTTAAGCAGAGGCTGGATGGCCATCTGTCAGAAATATTGTGATGGGGTTCCTGCATGGCAGGGGGTTGGACTAGATGGCCCTTGAGGTCTCTTCCAACTCTATGATTCTATGAGAGATAAAAACTTTATCTATTTCTCTCAGGGAAAGGGGTGAATGAGATATTCCTAATAAAATAAAAAAACACTAGCAGTACATACAAAAACATACAAAATGAACTAACATAAGATAAGGCGATGGCAGCTCAGGCAGTGCCCAGGATCGTTAGGCGAACACGCATAGTCTGCCTCCGCTCTGACAATCGACATGGAGAGAGGGATAGAATCAGCAAGGGGCTGCAGCAGCTAGCAAGAGCTAAAAGCTAAAGCGCCATGCATGCTTCCGAGCGAGGTGAAGCTATTCCTTTTGTAGGAGCCATACTAATTAAAGAGATATAACTCTCAGGCTTACAGTTCCAAATGAGCTTCAGCTGATATTATCCCTATAATGCCTGAAGATATATCTTGCCATATTCCAACAATATTAACATATAACAAACTTAACATCCGACATACATTTATTTCTAGTTTTGTTTGCGTTTTGCCTGATATGCTTGCACAGACTAATGCATCTACCATGTCTAAAACCAGAACTAAACAGTTCCTCCTCTGATGGTTCATCAGGATTTCACTTGTCTTCTATTTCATTCTGTATTCCAGCTGTGCCTCCTCCAGTTTTGCTGCTGGAAAGATTCTTTCAGCTGAAGTCCAGTCTGGTCCAGTCAATTGATCATGATGAAGCTCTTCCCAGGCAGTTTATGAACTCTCCCATCTGAGTCCCTTAATGTAAATTACTGAAAATTCCAAAGGAAAATAACTCTTTTCTGACAGGGTTATAGTTTCTCACCAATTTGATTTTTTTCATGTGAACCAAGAGAAATGTTATGACTATTGCTCGTTCCGCATTCCATACATTCCTATGGTTTCTCCCCTGTATGTGTTCTTTGATGGGAACTAAGGTGAGTGCTGCTCTGCCTGAAGCTCTTTCCACATTCCATGCATTTAAATGGTTTCTCCCCTGTATGTGTTCTTTGATGGGAACGAAGGGTACTGCTCTTGCTGAAGCACTTTCCACATTCCATGCATTCAAATGGTTTCTCCCCTGTATGGGTTCTTTGATGAAAACTAAGCGTATTGCTATCACTGAAGCTCTTTCCACATTCCATGCATTCAAAAGGTTTCTCCCCTGTATGTGTTCTTTGATGGGATCTAAGATTGCTGCTATGACAGAAGCTCTTTCCACATTCTGTGCATTTGAATGGTTTCTCCCCTGTATGTGTTCTTTGATGGGAACTCAGGTGACTGCTCTGACTGAAGCTCTTTCCACATTCTGTGCATTTGAATGGTTTCTCCCCTGTATGTGTTCTTTGATGGGAACTCAGGTGACTGCTCTGACTGAAGCTCTTTCCACATTCCCTGCATTCAAATGGTTTCTCCCCTGTATGTGTTCTTTGATGGGAACTAAGCTTACTGCTATGACAGAAGCACTTTCCACATTCCATGCATTGAAATACTTTCTCCCCTGTATGGGTTCTTTGATGATAATTAAGAGTACTGCTATGACAGAAGCACTTTCCACATTCCATGCATTGAAATACTTTCTCCCCTGTATGTGTTCTTTGATGGGAACTCAGGTGACTGCTCTGACTGAAGCTCTTTCCACATTCCATGCATTTAAATGGTTTCTCCCCTGTATGTGTTCTTTGATGGGAACTAAGGCTACTGCTATGACTGAAGCTCTTTCCACATTCTGAGCATTTAAATAGTTTCTCCCTGTATGTATTCTTTGATGGGAACTAAGGGTACTGCTATGACTGAAGCTCTTTCCACATTCCATGCATTCAAATGGTTTCTCCCCTGTATGTGTTCTTTGATGGGAACTCAGGTGACTGCACTTGCTGAAGCTTTTCACATTCCATGCATTCAAATGGTTTTCTATCTATGTGTTCTTTTTGGGAACTATGATTTTTCACTGAAGCCCTTTCCACATTCCATGCATTTGAATGGTTTCTCCCTTGTATGCGTTCTTTGATGGGTTGCTTACTTTTACTGAAGCTCTTCCCACATTCCATGCATTTGAATGGTTTACCAGGTATGTGTTCTTTGATGGGATCTAAGGGCTACTGCTGATACTGAAGCCCTTTCCACATTCCATGCATTTGAATGGTTTGTCTCCTGTATGTGTTCTTTGATGGGATCTAAGACTACTGCTCTGACTGAAGCTCTTTCCACATTCCATGCATTCATATGGTCTCTCCCCAGTATGTGTTAGATGATGGGAAGTAAGTTGAGTGCCCTGGCTGAAGCTCTTTCCACATTCCATGCATTTAAATGGTTTCTCCCCCGTATGTGTTCTTTGATGGGAACTAAGACCATCACTTGGACTGGAGGTCCTTTTATGAACACTAAGGGCACTGTTATGAGTGAAGTTGTTTTTACATTCTATGCACTCATGAGTTTTCTCCACTTTGCCCATTTGTTTTACAAAAACCAAGGTGACTTTTTTGATGAAGGTGTCTATTTTGTATGCTTTTACATGATTTCTGTTGTGTGAGTTTTTAGATGTGATTAAGGGTTGCTGTTTTGGGTGAAGTGCTCTATACTCTGCATGAATTTATACAATTTCTCCACTCTCAGAAGGTTTTCACCGTCAAGATCATTCTTCGTTGTTACTGCCTTAATCTGTTTCATTCATTCATTTTGTCTTTTTAACTGTAGATGGACTCTGCTTCATTTCATAGGTAAACTGCAACAGATTTAGTCTAATGGAACACTATCCCCTTCCTTGGTCTTGATTTTTTCCCCCCCCTGACCATCAGGGGATCATGAATATGATTACCCAGAGGTGAAATTTCCTGTGTCCATGGCTGGCTTCCTTTGTGCCTTTTCCTCCTTTATATTTCCATTTTCTGTTTCTCGCAGGTTTTCCTAATTCAGATATTCCTGTAGTTTACCTGATGGAGAAAAAAGAGAGGGAGTAAGACTGGACATACTAATTGGCCCTCTTCCATCCCAATCTGGAGCTGGAGGGGAATCAGCCGGTCCAGTAGTGGGGTGCCCACCCCCTTCCTCCTCCTCCTCCTCCTCCTCTCCAGATGACCCTTCCTCCCCTTCCCCCACAGATGTAGACACAGTGGATGCCCAGGGGTGCCTCTCTTTTGCCCAGTCCAGCCTTCTTTTAGCCACAATGGGAGAGAAGGGAACTCAGTGGATTTGAACTCCTAAGAGCTGGGAGAAGATTGCTTCCACAGAAAATGCTGCTTTTTAAAGTTAGGATAGGCACTTAGAGCAGGTGGCTTTGTTTTAGATAAATCTTTTTAAATGGTGTTAATGCATACTGTAGTCTTTAGTAATAGTGTTACTTATATAGCTGTTGTGGAGTTTGCTAGCTGTTTGGCCATGTTCTTCCTGACATTTCACCAGTCTCTGTGGCTGGCATCTTCAGAGGGCAGGAATTCAGAGAGCTAGCAGTTCTCTCTGTGTTCTGGGGTAGAGAGTGAGATTGTGGGTTTATTTACTTACTTACTTACCTTATATACTCGAGTATAAGTCGACCCAAGTATAAGTCGAGGCCCCTAATTTAACCCCCCAAAACTGGGGAAATGTATTGACTCGAGTATAAGCATAGGGTGGGAAATGCAGCAGGGCCTGGCAGCTCCTCCTTTGTGAGCTGTGGAAGTGGTGTGTGATGTTTAAAAAAAGTATTGACCTGCATATAAGTTGAGGGCTCCTTTTTTCAGCCCAAATTTAGGGCTGAAAAACTAGGCTTATATTTGAGCATATACAGTACTTACTTACTTACTTACTGACTTACTTACTTACTTACTTACAACACACACATCTCTCCTCCCCCAGAGAGGCCAATGCATTTGGCTACAGAAGAGACAAAGAATAATTTGGATCATTTATTTAATAGTAAAAATATTTGACCTTCCTTGCTGCTTGTCTGTGGAGATTCTTAGTCCTCCAGGTGAGGTTTTTTGGAAGTTGAGTCATGGCAATTGTATTCTTTTCTTGTGAGAGTGAAGCGTTTCACTGCTTATCCAAGCAGCTTTGTCAGGCTAAGAGGTTGGTACCAATTTATAGTTCACCGTGAGTTTCATACGTGGACAATGGTCTGAATAGTTTTGTTAGGTGGACAGTGGCTGGTCTGTGTGAAATTAAGCATGGGTGTTCGCCTTGACCTTCCTGGTGGAGATCTGAGGTGCTTCTGAATTGCCTGGGGATCAATGAAAGGCTAGCATGACAAGTGGCAGTCAGATGGTGCCTAAGTCCCCCACCTCTTTTGAGAAAGGGTGTCTGTCGGCCATGTCCATTTTGGAGTCTAGAACTCCCCATGCCTGCTTGAGTTTGAAACCCACTGGCCAGGGACCCTGCCCATCCTATTGGAGTGTCTCCCACCTTTTAAGTTGGTTATATCTTGTTTTGAAAGGGCAGCTTTTGAGTAATTTCACCCAGTCCGATTTATTTGAGGTGGTGGGGGGGGGGGGGTCCTGAGTGTTTTCATTTTTCTTTTGACCAGAAATGGCCAACGAATCCTTCTCCTGCCAGGGGAAGGCTGAAACGCTCCTCTCAGTCTGGAACACCCAGAGGGTCATTTCACATTTGCAGCCTCTGCTACCCAAATTGATGCAAACAGGGATGCCCCTTATGCTCACTGCCAGTTTTTACCAAGATGTACTGATTTCTTTACCAGCACGTTTGCACTTATACGTTGAAGAAGGCTATCACCTTTGGAACCAAAATGATCCTCTCTTTTTCTTCTGCTGTTTAGTTTTTCCTGAGTTTGGCCTGTCTCAGTTGCTGGTTTTTAGTTTTGCTACTATCTCTGTCCTATTTTACACATCGCTTTTGGTTTTTTTGGTCCTGTCTGGGGGAGTTTTTGGACTTTTTATTTGTTCTGTTTGGGATACCTGGGGCTGATTGCCCAAGTCTGAGGATGGTTTAAAACCTTGACTTTGAAATGGTCACCACTTAACGGACATTGATTGGTTACTACCTCATCAATTAAAAAAACCCTTTATTTCTGAAGGGCAGATTTCCCTCAGATGAAGAAACTAGTTAGAAAGACATTGAAAGGGAAGTTAAAATTATCCAATCCCTTCAGAGTGCATGGAGCCTGTTTAAAACAACAGTAGTAGAGGCCCAGCACAAGTGCATACCGCAAAGAAAGAAGAGCTCATCTAAGTCCAAGGCAGCACCGGCATGGTTAACAAGTGGAGTTAGAGAGGCTCTAAAGCGCAAGGAAAGGTCTTCCCGTAAATGGAAATCCTCCTCAAATGAGGAAAATAAAAAGGAACGCAAACTCTTGAAAAAGAAATGTAAGAAGATGATAAGATAGGTGAATCTGGTATACATTTTTGGATCACGTATTTCTAAAGCAAAAAGGTTATTTTCCATCTAAAGAATCAATTCAGTTTTGGAAGGAGACAGGTTAAGATAAAACACGTGATTGTAATGAATGCAATGTTATATAATGTTATAAAGTATATTGTTATATAATCCTGAGGGTGGTGGATAATTAAGCACAATGTGTTGTGGGGGATTTATGTGTTGTTTAAATTTTTAATAAAAATAAAATTAAAAAAAGATAGGTGAAGAAAGACTTTGAGGAATGTATGGCTAGCAATATAAAGGGAAATAATAAAAGCATCATTAAATATGTTAGAAGTAAAAAATTTGGCCTTCTGGATGGTGAGGGGGGAAATGGGGAGCTAAAGGAGGTCTTGGAAATTGCAGAGAAATTAAATGAGTTCTTTGCATCTGTCTTCACAACAGAAGACCTTGAGCAGATTCCGCTGCCCGAACGGCCCCTCTTGACTAAAGAATTAAATCAAATACATGTTAAAAGAGAGGATGTTATAGATTCAATTGATAAATTGAAGATCAATAAATCACCCGGCCCAGATGGCATCCACCCAAGGGTTATTAGGGAACTGAGAAATGAAATTGCAGATCTCAATGGTAATATGCAACTTATCTCTTAAAACAGCCACAGTGCTGGAGGACTGGAGGATAGCGGATGTCACACCAATTTTTTAAAAGGGAAGGAGTGGGGACCCGGGGTACAATAGGGCAGTGGTCCCCAACCCCCGGGCCGCGGACCGGTGCCGGTCCGTGGACCGGTTGGCACCGGGCCGCCTGGGAAGGCCGCGGAGGCTCCTCCCCTTTTCCTCCGCCGCCCTCCTCCTCCTCTTCTCTCCCGCGGGCAACCGGATGCCGCGGCGCACGGGCGGGGTGGGGGAGCCCGGGCTCCTGGGCAGGCGGGCCCTGCCTCCTCCTCCTGTCGGCGGCCGCGGCGGCCACGGCAGCCACCCGGGTTCGGCCGCGACTCCGCCGGCGGCGGGGCGCCCGGCCGCCGCCGCGCGGGCGCCGCCCCGGGCCGGAGACGCCACCCCCACCAGCCTCCCTCCCCTCCCCCTCCCGCCGCCCGCCCGAAGGCCGCAGCCGGAGGCAAGCAGAGGTGCCCCACCGGCCAGCGCCGTGCATGTGTGCCTCTTTTTAGGGGGAGGGGGTGTCTCAGGCCGGCCTGGGTCTTTTCCCCCGCCGCGCCTGTGTTGAGGTGGGCGGGGGCGGTGCAGGCCGGCCCGGGTGTTTTCCCGCCGCCGCGACCCCCAGCAATCGCGCCGCCGCCGCCGCCGTGACCCCCCGCCATCGCGCCCACCCCCCGCCATCGCCGCCACCATCGCGCTGCCGCGACCCCCGCCATCGCCCCGCCCGCCATTGCCGCCGCCGCCGCCACCGCAACCCCCGCCATCGCGCCCGCCCCGCCATCGCAACCCCCGCCATCGCGCCCGCCCGCCCGCCGCCGCCCCGCCCCCCACCATCGCGCCACCCCTGCCCCACCATCGCGCCCACCCTGCCCCACCATCGCCATCGCGCCGCCGCCGCCACTGCAACCCCGCCATCGCGCCCGCCCGCCATTGCCGCCGCCGCCCGTCGCCCGCCGCCCCCGCGCGCCGCCGCGCCCCCCGCCATCGCCCCCGCCATCACCGCGCGCGCCGCGACTCCCCGCCATCGCCCCCGCCATCACCGCCGCCGCCGCCGCCGCCCCCCGCCATCGCCCCCGCCATCATCGCCCCCGCCATCACCGCGCGCCGCGCCGCCGCCGCCCCCCCGCCATCGCCCCCGCCCCGCCATCGCCCCGCCCCGCCATCGCCGCCGCCGCCCCCCCACAAGTGGGCCAGGGAAAAATTATCAAACATTTACCGGTCCCCGGTGACAAAAAGGTTGGGGAGCACTGCAATAGGGGACGAGGAATGGAGGAGTGGGGTGGTGGTGGTGGAATGGATGCGAGGGTGGAGAGGTTCCAGGAGAGAGGATCTGGAGGAGTAAAGTTACACCCCCCCACACACACAATTCCCTCCATTCTTTCTTCCAAATTTGCTTTACTTCTTTAAGGGAAGGGAACAAGGGCGACTTAAGGCAGAACCAGGAGAGTGAAGGGGGACTCAGTCTCACACACACACGCAAAACCCCAAATCATAATTTGTTACCCCCTTTAAAAACATTATCCCCCCTTGCAAAAGGAAGGAGGAAAGAGGGAGAGATGATGAGGAGGGAGGAGAGAAGCCCCCCCTCCATCCACCCCAAAAGACCTCCTCTGTCCCCCACTATTTTCCTGGAAGGGGGAAGAAAAGGACACCCAGGGATTTAGGTTGAGAGGGCAAGAGAGGGGTGCAGAGTTTAGGTCAGGGTCTCTGTTGGAGGGGGGGGGAGGGCAGGTACAGAGGGGGAGGGGGTGACTTGGAGGGCGGGGGTGTCGATTCCCACAGGAGGGAAGCGAATGGGAAATAAACCATCCAATAGGAAAGGCCTCCTTCAAGGACAAACAGTTTGTTCATTAGGAATATGTTGGGTTCGTTTCTCCTCCCGGGCCTGACAGAAAGCCCATCCTTTCTTTCCTTCCTTCCTTCCTTCCTTCCTGGGGATCCTTGATTCTCCCCCTACTGCCCATCGGTTGCACCCCTTGCCCAATTCAGCAGGCCTTTGTCTTCCCCCCAGTCTTCCCAACTGGGATCCTTGTCCCTCCAACAATGGCCGATCCAACAGGTAGACTGTGGGCTACCAGGAGCCAGCGAAGGGTTCTACAGTAGCCCGGCACCCATCAATTAAAAATGAGAGGAAAAGTTCTCCACCCCTCCCTCCCCCATCCCAAGGACCATCATTGCCCCAGCCAAGTTCTGGCTCTGCCAGCCCACTGCCTCAGCCAAGCAGGGCAGTTCAAGGGGGAGGTGACAGCGAGGCGGGGTCGTGGGCGCACCCACCTACTTTGAGTGGTGCGTCTCCCCTCTTCCTCCCCCTCCCCCATGGCTCCTTCCCTCCCACCTTCTTCCCTCCTCCTCCCCCCCCCCACTCCCCACGGCCACCTCACAGAGACCATGACCCCGCTGCTGGCTCAGCCTGCCCCAGCTGCGCAGCAAACGTGGTGGAGGTGAGTGAGAGACACCCGTGGGAGGAGGCTGGAAGGCAGAAGGGGGGGAAGAGGAGCCAGCTGGAGAGGGAGGAGAGTTGAATTGGCCCTGGGCAGGTCGCGGGGGTGGGGAGCACACCTTTTTTAAAAAGTCTTCCAACTGCCTGGGCAAGCAGCGGTGGCAGATCTGCCACAGCTACTTGCCTGGGCTGCTCGCAAGGATGCACGCACCTCCCTTGTACCCACCAGTGCTGACTCCAGTGGGTGCAAGGGAGGCATGTGCCTGGTTATGCGGATCCGCCACCACCGCTTGCCTGGGCTGCTGGAAGCTTTTTTTAAAACGTGTGATTTCCCCCAACCCCTCCGGGGCTCAACTCTCAGCCCCCTCTGGCCTCCTCCTCCTCCTCCTCCTCTTTTCCCTTCCAAGGGGCAACCTGTGTGGCCACGGACACACCTCCCTCGAGTCACGTGGCTCGCCCCTTGGAAGGGGCCATCTGCACAACCATGGACATGCCTCCCTTGCACCGACCCGCACCGGCTTGAGCGGGTGCAAGGGGAGCGTGTGCATGGTCAGCCTTCCCATAGGAATGCATGGCAATCCTTTCCCTCCAGAATGATTGATTTTCAATGCATTCCTATAGGAAACCGCTGCTGTAGTTACAAATTTTTCTGCTTATGAGCATGCGCACGGAACGGATTAAATTTGTAAGTAGTTATTAGTGTAGTAGCCCTCAGGCCCTTTGGGCTGGAAAATGTAGACCTAGGCTGGTTCAAAGTTGGACTGCCCTGCTATATAGCATGAGGAAGAATTAATATGTACTAATTAATTTATTTATTATTTTTGCACTTGTTAACTGCCCGACTTTTTCAAACATTTGTAAATCTTAAAAGGAATAGGAGAGGCTATAGCTGTAATGTGGGTGGATAAAACAACAAAACGTCCTGTTTCCCACCCTGCTCCATGTGGGCAGCTGAATTTATTTGACATCATTCAAGAGGCTACTCATACGTAGGAGATAGAATCAAAGTGAACCTAGGAATATTGGGATTTTGCACCAATTCAGTGCTTTGAAGAGAAATCAATCCACCTCAGCATTCTCTCTAATCCTCTACGACAGGGGTCCTCAAAGTTTTCAAACAGCGGGCCGGTCCACCACCACCCAGACACCACTAGGGGCCGGATTACAGTCCAAAAGCAGCTGCAGAGGCTTGCTTGCTCACAAAACAGGGGGTAGTTGGGGGGTTGCAACTGGTTCCAGGGGCCGGATTCAGGACCTTGGGGGGCCACATCCGGCCCCGGGGCCTTAGGTTGAGGACCCCTGCTCTATGACTATGTGCCTCGAGGAAGAGTGGTAGTAGATGGTCCAAATGCAAGATTTTAAGCAGAGGCTGGATGGCCACCTGTCAGAAATACTGTGATGGGGGTTCCTGTATGGCAGGGGGTTGGACTAGGTGGTCCTTGAGGTCTCTTCCAACGTTAGGATTCTATGAAATGAATGTTCGGGATACATTTAATGCCGAAGCCATTACAATCACAGAGACACAGAAGAACAGAACCGTGGAGTTGGAGGAGGCCTATAGGGCCATCAAGTACAAGCCGCTGTTCAAAATCAAAGGATACTGTGACAGACAGGAGAGGGACATGTTTCTGGGCAACTACCAGAGCCTGCAGATTCCCTGGAAATGAGTATTCCACACTCACATAGAGCTCTTCAGAAGAGGTTTCATGCACACAAAAAAAGAGAAATTAGTATAAACCAAAGATTCACAGTAAAACAAGTAACTAATATACAGTACAGAAACAGAGACTCAAAGGAAATGAATTCACAGCCAGTTGGGTTCTGTAATTCAGTTGGTTCTTCAAAGGTCTGCATTAACTGGGCAGTCTATTTATGGAGGGTGTAGAAGGATCAGAAGATGAAATGAAGGAAGGATCTGTCCCTAAACCACAACAAGAGAGGAAAGAAGCAGGTTCAATGGATGGGACAGCAATGGCTGGAGAAGATGCTCCCTGAAGACTGGTGAGGGGAGAGATTTCCTCTTTTGAGTTTCAGTAGACTTTCTTAGCCTTGGAACCATGCGAGGGAATTCTTGGCCGGAGGTCCCCAGAGAAGACAGGCTACCAGAGGCCCAAGGGTATAAACCAGGCATTCGGGAGAATAGCATTAGAAGCCCTGTTAAAACGGATGGAAATTCAGAAGAGTCTAGCCCCATGTCCTATGGGCAACAGGGTTACCTGGAAGTCATTTAAAATAGGATTCAGATTAAAGTTGGCAGATTCAAAAATAACCCTAAAATGTGGGGATTTCACCCCCCCCCCGACAGTCCTTTGCGAGTACGTTGAAGAACAGGGAATATCACACCCACCTCAGTGTCCCTTCAACTATTATGCCTCCAAACCACACCATCTAGCATTCTGCCCCTGGGAGGTCTCCAAACAAAGGATAAACATACCCGAAACAAGCACCCCCTCCCTGCTTATCCTGGTCTTCAGGTCATTTAGGAAGAGGTTGGAAAGCGCCAGTCCCGGGACAGATTCCTAGAGGACACAGAGAGTGATTGAAGCGCTATGGGGAGATATATATAAGGAGACCACGTTGCTTAGCTTTACCTCCCCTCCCGCTTCACAGTAATATTACAAGGAGACACTCAGCGAGCAAAAGATAGGGACTGTGGACAAAACAACAGGCCTATAAAATAAATAGAAAAATAACAATTACAAAGGCAGGATGTCTTGAAGGAATATACGGCTGTTGCTGCTGCAAATGCCCCTGACGTTACTTGTTATTTGGAATACAATAATTACCTGGCGTAGTTATTTAAGCTTGACAACAGACTGCAGCCTAGCAATGGCACGGTGATGATCCCTTCTTATCAAAAGAATAAAGGAGATCTCACCTGCCTTTGCAGACGTTGCAGAGACTTGGAGGTTAATTCTTCTCTTTTTCTCCCCAAGGAAAGCCAGGAGGGATCCTCTGAGTTCTCCTCCTTTGGAGAAAAGAAGTAAATTCAGCCTGGAGCCCTCCTGGATCAAGGGAACCAAAGACTTTTTTCGATACAGCAGGCGCCTTAATGTCCTTTTTTCTGACTTCTAGGGATTCATAATAAAAAGAAAAACACCCCAACACAGTTGCTCCCCTTCGGAAATGCCCCCTCCCTCCCAAGAGGAAACCCCCCTCCCCGTGACTCACCTCCTTCCGGGTCTTCCAGACGCAGGGAAAAACTACAAAGGAACCTTTTGCGCATGCGTCCAACAGGGGACCATAGAGGCGAGCAGAGGAACGCCCGTAATTCGCTTCCTGTTTGAAGCGGAGGAGAGCCTCTCTACAATCTTCATAGCTCTACGTTCCCACCGTTCCCCCTCCTCTCCGTGATTGACAAGAGAGGCGGAAAGACCTCAAGAACCAAACGGAAGAGGGGAGCGGATTGAGAGGCGCCCTTCCCTCCGCCCGCCTCTCTATGGTCTCCGAGGGACGCGTGCGCAAAGGGGTGGTAGAGAGAGACTCTTCTGGCGCTTCCCGCGTCAGGAGGACCTGGGAGGAGGCGAGGGATTTCGGGAGGGGGGGCAGGATGGGGTTGTAATATTGGGGACGCAGGGGAGGGAGGGGGGTTCCAAAGGGAACGAGGGAGGGGGCTCCATTTCCTGTGCAGGACGGACTGCAGGCGCCCCCTGCCGGCCTGCATTGGACGAACGCCCCCCTGTTGGGGAGTGCAGAAAGCGGGGGCTGGATGTGGGGGGGCGTTTGCCAGGTTCCCAACCCTGAAGGCAGGAGCCCCCCCTCCATAAGCCCTTCTCCCATCAGGGGAGCCCGTGGCTTTCTTTGGTCGGCGTGGCTCGTCCTGGCTTCTCGGTTGAGGAACACCCTCCCCCCCAATCTTCTCCCCCCCCTTAATCCTGCAGGGGTTGGGAGAAAGCAACGGGGATCTCCTTCCCCCACCCCCACCCCCATCTACCCACTGTTTCCCCGAAGTTTGGAGGGTCTCTGAGTGGAAAATTGGAGGAGGAGGAGGAGGTGGGTCTGCAAGGCTGGCCTTTCCTCCGGAGCCCCCTCTTCGGGGGGGGGGAATTGGGGAGCTATAGATTGGGGGGTTGCCAGGATCCCAACCCCCTGGAGGCAGGAGCCCCCCCCCGGCTCTCTTTGGTTGATGTGGCTCGTCCTGGGATGAGACCCCCCCATCTTCTTTCCATCCTGAATCCTACAGGCACTGAAGGGGTTAAAAAGAGGGTGGGAGAAATCAATGGCGATCTCCTTCCGCTCCCCCCCCCCCGCGCTTGCCCCATTGTTTCCCCGACGTCTGGAGGGTCTCTGGGTAGGAAAGAGGAGGAGGAGGAGGGTTTTGGAAGGGGGGAGAGGTTAGGGTTAGGGGGTCAAAAGGGGGAGCTCAGCTGGGACGGGGGAGGGGGGATTGGTGATGTAAGCAACTGGCCTGGGCCTGGCAATGTCTCTGCAACCTTCTTTTTATGCCTGTCGAAAAATCTGAGTTGGGGAACAAAAGGGCCTGAATTTACACTAGTCTTGATAGCTATAGTGTACATTATTCCTGATGCAAATATCAAGGAGGCATTGGATCTTTTGCACAATGGTATAAGCAGGCAACAACGCAAGTATCCTGGGGCTACGTTTATCGTATGTGGGGTCTTTAACCAGGCAGATCTGAAAGTGGTTCTACCGAAATTCTATCAACATATCAAGTGTGCAACCAGGGGAGAAAGGACTTTGGATAGATTGTAGACAAATGTCAAACAGGCCTATAAGGCTGAACTGCCATTTTGCGGTTCAGGTCCCGCGGTCCCGCTACATCGTGGGATACCTGCACCGCTGGGGGGGCGATCAGGTAGCTCCCCCCCCGGGGCCCTCCAGGAAGTCTCAGAGCTGCCCCTCCGAGGCTTCATGGAGCCGTGTGGGGGCGGCGGGGGTGGGGCCGCAATCTCGGAGGAGGAGAAATTTTCCCCATTGGAAAGCATTGAGCTAATGTTTTCCCATGGGGAAAATTTTCTCCATTGAAATGCATTGGCAATGCTTTTCAATGGAGACGGCCCCGGGAGGAGAAGTCTCGGGCGGTGCGGGTGGGCGGCGGCGGGAGGTCAGATACCCCTGCTGCTGCCAGTGTGCGCTGCCCCAAGACTTCTCTGACAGGCACACGATCCACCCCCCAGCACCCCCTACCCGCTTCCACATATTGTGGATTTTCATGGATCGCAGGTGGGGTGGGTCCCTAACCCCCGCGATCGGCGGCGGGGGGGGGGGTTACTGTATTAACACACTTAGGCCAATCTGATCCTGTGTCTTTACTTCTGACTCCTGAATATATTCCTTTGAGGAAGTGGAGGCCAATAATAAAGAGGAATATCATGATATGGCCAGCAGGAGCATCTCAACAGCTGCACTATTGTTTCTATGACACTGATTGGGAGGCATTTGCCCAACCGGATTTAGAAACTTACACTGAGGTCCTGTTGGACTATATGAGATTTTGTACTGACAGTGTAACGCAAAAGCACCGGATAAAGATCTATTCAAAAAGGAAGCCCTAGATTGTTGGGCATTGAGTTACAGGAGGATCTGTCCTGGAGTGCAAACACAAAGGGGCTTGCAAAGAAGATTCAGCAGACTATTTTCTTGAGAATTTTAAGGAAAAACCATCTTCCACAAAAGCTGCTGCTGGCCTTCTATCATTGTGCTACTGAGAGTGTGCTTACTTGCGGGTTATGTGTATGGTATGCAAGTTGTACCAATCGGGAAAGGCAGTGTTGCACAAAATCATAAGAACTGCGGAGAGTATTGTGGGCTCTTCACTCCAAACAAATGTATACTACCAGGTGCCACTGTAAAGCATTAGATAAATTAAGAGATCCATTGCATCCTGGTCATCGCCTCTTCAAGTTGCTGCCATCGGGCTGCAGATATAGAGTACTGAGGGCGTGAACAAACTGTCACAAGAATAGCTTTTTTACAGCAATATTGGCCTTAAATGGAAATTTTGGACTTTGAAGTTAGCCTATTTTATATGTCATATTGTATGTGTTGTAGCTGTTTTTAAACCTATGTGGAATGTTTAATATGAGTTGAATATACCAACCATGAAATTCCGTTGTTCCTGCAAGGGTGCAATGAAAATAAAGATTCCTTGGGGGAAAAGATAGACTCCGCTTTGTTTCAAAGTTACATTGCAATATATTTAGGCTAATGGAACACTATCTCCTTCTTTGCTCTTCATTTTTTCCCCAAACTGATCATCAGGGATTTATAAATAAGATAACTGAGAGGTTGAAATTTCCTGTATTTGTGGCTGACTTCCCTCCAGCCTTTTCCTCTGTTCTATTCTCTATATTTCCATTTCTTGTTCACAGGTTCTCCTAATTTCCCTTTCCTGTCACGTGACTGAAGCCGAGCCAGGCTCCAGGCAGGACAGGCACAAGCTTACCCGATTGCCTCTCTGGGAACACAACCCAAAATCTAAAATGAAATGAAAACTGGCAGCCCTTTTCTGCTCGCACTTTCCCATCTCACAGGGCCGGCTTACTCACCCTCTGGATTTGGGCACGACTTTCATTCCCCATTTTTCAATGCTATCCCTGTTAATTTTTTCCCACTTTTGGTCTGCTTACTGCTTTTTTTAGATCACAAACACATTTGAGGGTTTTTTTTTTTTTACGAAAGCTGAATTGATTGAGAAAAGCAGGCTCAAAACATATCCCATAAATGAAGAAGGGGACTTTATGTGGGGCAGGAGGGGGGTGAGAGGAGCCCATCACACTCCCCCCCCCAGTTGACCTTCCCCCACCAGAGACATGTAGGGCTTTCAGAATGGGCTGGGGGGGCTGATTCTTCCCTCCTTGGGGGGGCATTCGAGGGCCTCCCACGGACTAAGAGCAAACCCCCCTCCCACTAGGCCTGTCTGCCTTGCCTGGAGGAGGTCTGGATGCGTTTAAATACCTGCTCCCAGCAGCTTCCAAGCTCTTTTCTTGCAAGCAGCAGAGAGAAAGGAGGCTTTGAGAACAATAGAGGAAGCATACGGCCAGAGGGGGTGGAGCTTCTGACTACTTCCTGTGCTTACAGTAATCGAGCGGGTGGAGTTTTACCTTTCAATACCTGCTTCCAGCAGCACGCACCTGACGGTGCATGCAAACTAAAAAAAAAAACCCAACTTCTACCATACCAATTTCTTCTGGGTGTGTTCACAAGCAGAGCTACTGCTGAGGAGTTCCTAAGAAACAGGAGCAAGGTACCACTGGTACGTTTGTGAGGTGCTTGCAGTTGGAGTAGAGGTGCTTTAGAAGCCCACAAACTGTTACATTTGGAAAAAAAAACAAAGGCAGAAAAGAGTCTTACTAGATACAAAGGTAATAAAAGTGTCCATTTTTGAGAACCATAATATTGCACTCATTAAAATGGAGTCTGAGGGAGCAGCTGTGGTTTGTGCCATGTTTGTCATCTTGACAAAGCGTATGGAGAACTACACTTGCTGCAAGTGCAAGCTGGTGGCACTACTAGAAGAGAAGGTCCAGCAGCTAGAGGCCTGCATATCTAACAAGAAACAAATCAATGAGTTTGAGCTGTCCTTGGACAGAGTGGAGCAGACTATCCTGGACAAGAAGAGAAAGGGCACACTTCTGAGGAAGAAGTCATTTCATAACTCAGGAGGCAGATGTGTGGAGGAATGTGACTCAAAGGAGTAGAAGGCCAAGGGATTGCTTTGAGTCTCTTTCCCTCATCACACCTCAGGATGAATGCGTGAGGAACAACTGGTTCCACCTGAGGATCTCTCCCTCATCACATTATAAGATACAGGAAGACACACAACAGGAACAGACTGGAGACTTCTCTCTTAAGTTGGTCAGGTGCATGTAGAGGGACAGGCTGCAGCAGAGAGGCTCCTTCTACTAAGGGATTCAATTATTAGAAATACAGAGGGATGGATCTGTGATGCATACGATAACCGTATGGTGACTTGCCTGCCAGGTGCAAAGGTTGCAGACATCTAGATAGTTTGTTACAGAGAGCTGGGAAGGAGCCAGTGGTCATGGTACAGGTTGGTACCAATGATGTTGGGAAGGCAAAGCGGTCAGTCTTGGAAGCCAATTTCAGGTTGTTAGGAAGAAGATGGAAGTCCAGGACTTCAAAGGTAGCATTTTCAGAAGTGCTGCCTGTTCCTCGTGCAGGACTCGCCAGGCAGGCAGAGCTCAGAAGCCTCACTGCGTGGATGAGGCGATGGTGTTGAGAGGAGGGCTTCAGAGTTGTCAGAAACTGGAGAACATTTTGGGACAAGCCAAACCTGTTCAGGAGAGATGGATTGCACTTGAATCATGATGGCATCAGATTGATGGCACTCAACCTCAAAAAGGCTGCAGAGCAGCTTTTAAACTGATAATTGGGGGAAAGCCGACAGGAGCTGAGTGGCATCCGGTTCGGAACACCTCGTCCCTGTGGAACAAGGTTGGAGAGGCTAGAGAACCTCAAAGTGATGACATACTAGGTATTAGCACTGGGAAAATAATGGGATATGGAATAAAAAAGCTGCAGTGGTGGGAGAATGAAGAAGCAGCTGTTCTTTGGCGACCCACTGTACAGGTGCTTCTACGGCTCCGAGCAAAGATGGGAGAACTTGAACATTTGGCTACTATGGATAACATTGATATAGTAGCCATGACAGAAACCTGGTGGAATGCGGAGAACCAGTGGAATACAGCAATCCCAGGCTATAAACTCTATAGAAGGGATAGAGAGGGGCGAGTTGGAGGGGGAGTGGCCATCTATGTCAAATAAGGGGTAAAATCCAGCAGAATGGAGATTGACAGTGGTTCTGACTCCACTATAGAATCACTGTGGGTTAAACCCGGTCCAAGGAGTGATGTGATAGTTGGGGTATGATATCGTCCACCAGATCAAAAACCTGAGGGGGACCTTGAAATGAGGAGACAGATCATGGAGGTATCTAAGTGGGATAGGATAGTAATCATGGGGGACTTCAATTATCTCCAGATTGACTGGGCCAGTGCGAGCTCGGGGAACCCAAGTCTTATAGTTTGGCTAACTATTTTCTATTAATTGTTGATGAGTTGAGTAGATTTACTTTCTTATTACTTCCTATGCAATTTCCTTTCAATTTAGCTTTCCTTTTATATATTCTTGCCACCCCAAAGTTTTTAATTGGCTCCCCAGTCTTCATCCCTAACAATCCTTCTCTCTTTCCTCCCTCCTCAGCTCATCTATTTCTCAGGTCTGGTGTCTGTTTTCTGTCTCCTGGAAGAATGTTTCTAAGAGAACCCAACACAAAAAATAGGCCATAAATGTCTACAAAATATACCACACACACCAGAGAACTACAGCCAAAGACTATTGAGAATGTTGTATTTATTAAACTGATGGTTCATCCATACTTTCATTCTGTTTTCATGTCTGAAAAAGTGGACATGTACACAAAAGCTTATATTTGTTGGGGTTAAAACCTGTAGACTGAAAACTCTGAGACAAAAGTGAAGTATAAAAAAAGCACGTTATCTGTTTCTTTCAGGGAAAAGGGTAAATGAGATATTCCTAATAAAATAACAAAACACTAACAATACATACAAAAACATATCAAATGAAGTAACATAAGATAAGGCGACAACAGTTCAGGCAATGCGCAGGATTGTAAGGCAAACATGCATAGTCTGCCTCCGCTCTGACCATCGGCATGGAGAGAGGGAGAGAATCAGCAAGAGGCTGCAGCAGCTAGCAAGAGCTAAAAGCTAAAGCACCATGCATGCTTCTGAGCAAGGTGAAGCTATTCTTTTTGTAGGAGCCGTACTAATTAAAGAGATATAACTCTCAGGCTTACAGTTCCAAATGAGCTTCAGCTGACCTTACCCCTATAATGCCTGCCATATCCCAACAATATTAACATATAATAAACTTAACATCCAAGATACATTTCTTTCTAGTTTTGTTTGCATTTTGCCTGATATGCAGGCTAATGCATCTACCATGTCCAAAACCAGAATTAAACAGTTACTACTCTGATCGTTCATCAGGATTTCACTTGTCTTCTACTGTATTCCATCTGTGCCTCCTCCAGTTTTGCTGCTAGAAAGATTCTTTCAGGTTGAGTCCAGTCTGGTCCAGTCAATGATCTTGATGAAGCTTTTCCCAGGCAGTTTATGGACTCTCCGATCTGAGTCCCTTAATGTAAATTACTGAAAATTACAAGGGAAAATAACTATTTTCTGACAGGGATATAGTTTCTCACCAATGTGATTTTTTTCTCATGTGAACCAAGAGAACTGCTATTTTGAGGGGAAATAAGACCACTGCTCTGAGTGAAGCTCTTTCCACATTCCATGCATTCATATGGTTTCTTCCTTGTATGTGTTCTTTGATGGGAACTAAGGCCACTGCTCTGCCTGAAGCTCTTTCCACATTTTGCGCATTTGAATGGTTTCTTCCCTGAATGTGTTATTTGATGGGATCTAAGATTACTGCTT
>JAPFRF010000576.1:0-12073 GCA_029282475.1 Phrynocephalus forsythii | reverse complement strand
AAGGTGCTAACCTTGACCTACAAAGCACTCTACGGCCTGGTTCCCATCTACCTCAAAGATCAAATCTCACAGTACGAACCAACTTGGGTGCTAAGGCCCTTCTCTCTCTAGAATTATAAAGTTGGAAGAGAACTCAAGGGCCATTGAGTCCAACCCCCTGCCATTCAGGACCCGGCATCACAGTATTTCTGACAGGTGGCCTATCATTTGCCTTGATCTAGACCCTTTGGTTCTGTTGATCCATCCAAGAACTGCATTGGCTTTCCTGATCGCCGCATCACACTGCTGACTCATGTTCAACTTGTGGTCCACTGAGACTCCCAGATCCCTTTCACAGGTACAATTTTCCAGCCAGGTATCTCCCATCCTATATCTGTGCAATTCATTTTTTTAACCTAGATGTAGCACCCTACATTTCCGTCTGTTGAAATCCATTCCGTTAGCTTTGGCCCAGCATTCTAATCTGTCAAGGTTCTTTTGGATTTTCATCCTGTCCTGTAGGGAATTAGCAACCCCTCCTAATTTGATATAATCTGCAGATTTAATTAGCATACTCTCTATTCCTTCCTCCAAGTCATTAATAAAGATTATTGAACAGCACTGGACACAAAACAGAACCCTGGAGCACCCCACTGGTCTCACCTCTCCAAGCTGAAGAGAGGCCATTCATGATCACCCTTTGAGTGCGATCAGTCAACCAATTACAAATCCACCTAACCATAGCATTCTCTATCCCACTTTTGACTAACTTCTTAGCAAGAATACCATGGGGGACCATACTGAAGGCCTTACTGATGTCCAGATAAGCAATATCCACATCATTCCCTTTATCCACCAGCATTCCCATCATCTTTCCATTCCATCACTCTCACGGGTGGGTCTCAGGGGAACCCATGAAACCTTGTCGCATGGGAACCCTTCTCAGCTGCTGTGCCCAGACTCTGGAAACCCCTCCCACTAGAGGCGAGGACTGTCTCATCTCTGTTGTCTTTCCAGAAACAGGCAAACTCCTTTCTCTTTCTCTTCAGGCAAGCGTTCCGTGAGACTACCCATTATGTGTCTTTTGTAGGAATCTATAGGATCACATAGACTTTGCTTATATCTACTTATAACCTTATGTGATTACATTGACACTATGATTTCAAAGTTAGTTTCTATCATACACAACTTTGCATGCAACTTTACTCTTTTTTTAACTGCTCACATTTTCTTGTATGCTTAATGCAACATTGACTTTTAATGCTGTAAGATGTTCCTCAATTCGATGTTAAAATAAGCACTGGCTAGTTTTTGATTACATAGAAAATGATCGAAATTTCATTTTCAAAATGCAGCTAAGAGCATTCCATGGGCGATGGGCCCCATCAATCCAGGAAATGACAAGGAACTGCCCAGTGTGCAGCCTCAGCTGTTCAGCTGCTCTGGAAGGATTTACTTTGTGCCCTGAGACCAAACTTTGTGGAATCAGTTACCCACTTCCTTGGAACCTGGACAAAGCCGATCAAGAGCTCTTCTCTCTCATGGTATGAATGGGATGTAAAAATGATATGTGTATTGTGTGAATGAAACCCTCGTTATTTGCTCTGTAATTAATAGATAAGAAAGTATATTCATTTGCAGTTAATGTTGTGCCTTATGAGGTCCTTTGTTGTCTGTGTATAGTGATTGTCCTCCTTTGGACACATGCACTTCCTTAATTGCCCATACATGCCAATTAGATACAAACAACCAATCCTGGACGTGGCAAATTGTCTGGCTCTGTTTGAATAAGGAATTCAGCGCTTTTCAATTGAAATTGACTTTTTTCCTGCTCCTAATTGCATTTCCGGGCTTTATGGACCCTTTCCTCATACATAACTAAGGGAGTCCATGTGTGTGTTGGTTCAGCCGCAGTTGGGGGAGTAAGCAAGGCAGAGGTGAGGGGAAGAGCCTGTCCCTTCATGGCTGAGGCCAAGGTATATGGGAAATTCTGTTTCCTTGCCGTTGCTTCCTGTACTGGATCTCCTTGTGTAACGTAGGTCAAGAAAACCATCCCCTCTCTGTCAGAGTGTAGAGTGATTATCCCTTTAGAAGGGGTTTTGTGTGAAGACCTGGCTCTTCAGGCAATGTTTCGGGGCCACCTGAGCACGTGTGCCCCCCCACTTCCCCCCCCCCTCTCCTTTCCTTGTTGGCACTAGTTTTTTAGTTGCCTTGCTGGACATTACCTGGACTTTTTGTCTTGGTTAGAGGCGTCTTGCTATTTTTACTTGCTATTTCTTTTAGGTTTTTTTTGCAGTTCTTTATTGTATTGGGATGCTGATTTGTATTAGTTTTGCTTTCTGTTTATTTTGTTGGGTATTGTCATGTCTTGGGATTGTATTTGGGTAGTCATTGTGGGGTGATGTGTATGTACACCGCCCAGAGTTCCCCTTTGGGAAAATCAGGCGGTTTATAAGTGTAAGAAATAAATAAATAAATAAATAAATGAAACAACAAATCACCTGTTTGGGGACAAAAGGAAGGTGCCACCCACCCCAAGGTCCTCTCTGACCCACAACTGGTGTCACAGAAGATCTGGTGGCAGCTGCCCACAAATGTTCTTGGTGCTGGTTGAATCCTTATCTAACCTCCTCAACAGATTGCATCCTATGAAGTGGAAGGTGGTGCTTCAGACCCAAAGAAAGAAAGAAATCTCACCTGCCTTGGAAACGTTAGGAGAGATTTGGAGTTGGAGTCTTCGCTTTTGGCCTTCAGGAAAGTCACGTGGGTTCAGTTCAGTTTCCTCCCCTCCTTCGGAGAAAAGGAAAAAAGGTCAGTCTGGAGGCTGCTTGATTAAAGGAAACCAGAAACCTGTCCCCCCACGACATATCTTTGTTCTTTTTTACATCTTGTAGGGCTACAAGTCAGTGAGAAAAGTAAGATATTCTATAAAGGAACAGGAAGGCTGGGAGGGAGAAAGGAGGAGGAGGAGGAGGAAGGAGGGGCATCTCTCAAACTCTGAGACAAAATCTTGACCATTTCATTTAATTGTGCAAAATGTGCTTTTCCACCCGAAAACCCTTTCAGGAGGTTTAGTGGGCTGAGAGGTCCTCCTTGGACTTGGGGAGACCCAGGTTCAAGTCTTTGTTTATTTTAACAGCCTTTAGAGATCCTTCAGGATTGGCACCAGAGGAATAAGTTGTTCTCACTCAGCTTTTCAATAATGACCACCCAATGCAAAGGCCACATCGGAAGCCTGGTCCTTGGAGCCCTTTTTGTGTGTTTGTTTTTGAAATCTCCGACCCACCCCCCAATCATCTCTCCCTCCAACCCCCAGCAGTTTCTTGGGCCTCTTCCTGCCCTGCTTTCTTTCAGAAGCACTTTATTTCCATTCATGGACGCCGCAGGACAAGGATTTCTCCCAAGCCAAGTGGGGAGGAAAACCATCCCATCCGTTTGCTAATATTTTCTCGTCCCAAAACTGTTGGAGTATCAGATTTGGTGTTTAAAGGGTTAAAGTCAAATCTGTTGTCATGCGCAGTGAAATGTTGGGGAGGAGATAAAAACTCCAGGTTGTTTCAGTTAGAGAGGCTTGGGACTGAGAGTTACAGTTAGAGATAGTGAGCTCAGCTGTGTTAGCGTTCTGTTGTAAGACGCTGAAATGCCGGCTTGTAGTCCGGGTGTAAATATATGAGTTAAGTGTAAATAAACTAGGCAGTAATTTATCTCAGACTGATTTATTCTTGTACACTGGCAGAAGACAGTACGCTGTGCTAAATCTCCAGAAGAGAGAACTACTCTGCTGACCCCTGAAGATTGTGAGATAAGCAGAGACACGCAGGGGAAGTGTGCTGGACCAGCTTAAATTCTCTCTCAGCTGTATGCTGGGGAGAATTTTTTTGCTCAACGGCCGCTCAAAGCTAACAAGGGTTATGGCCCAGGTTTATGGACAGTATTACAAATTTGCCAGTGTCAAGAAAGCAGTGCAGGAGTTATATGTGCATGGTGAGAAGAGGGCTAAGGCAGAGAATGGAAGCCTGGAAGCCAAGTAAAGCAGAAAACCTGACTGCAAGCAGTTTTTGCTGAGTTTGAGTATCAGTCTGGAGACAGAGAAAAAGGGGTTGGGATCTCTTTGCTTCGGGGTACAGTCGGTATCAAAGCAAATTGAGGTCGCCCTCAACTGGAAGTCTACATTTGGAGCCTCGAGGCTGTCTTGCTGGAAGGAGACGTGAGTAGCAGTCCCAGAGAACCCATTGCTATTGGTGAATAGCAGAAGGGGGGATTGAAGCCCAAGATGGAGGAAGGACAGGAAAGTTTTACTGTGCCATTCCAACGTCTCAATTCTGAGAACTATCTGGATTGGAGTGTCCGAATTCAAGCTTGGCTGGAAGCCAGGAATTTGCTGGACTGTTTAAGTAATTTACCCACCGATCCAGCTCAGCTGCCCCAATCAGCCACAGCTGCACAAAGAGCAGAAGCACTAGCCTCAGTGAGAAGGAATGCAAAAGCCAGGGCTATGTTGATTATGAGTTTAGACTCTAATCAGTTAGTATATGTACAAAGTCTGAGAAATGCTAAAGAAATATGGGACACACTTGAGAGAGTACATCACAGAACGACCCCAGGTGCAAAGGTCCATTTGTACAGACAGCTATTTGAGATGAAGCTAAAGCCCGGGGGAGATATCAGAGAACATATTGCTGCAATGGTGTCTATCTTCAACCAGTTGCGTACTCTTGATATGGCTTTCACAGAAGACCAACAAGTTTGTGTTCTTCTGAGCTCTTTAGACAAAAGTTATAAAACGCTGTGTTTAACTATGGAGGCTTTACCTCAGGACAATTTCAATATGTCTTATGTGTCGGGACGTCTTGTCCATGAACAGCAACTGAGAGCCAATGAAGGTGGGCGAAACAAAGGGAATGCAGGCTGCTTAACCCCAGGAGAGGGGGAAGTGAAAGTTTACGTAGCTGCAAGAAAATGTTTCAGGTGTCAATCAACAAGCCATGTTTTGAAAAATTGCCCGCAGTCTCCAAACTCCAAGGTTAACTCCCATGGCAACCAGATAAGAGACAGTCCACAGCGTGGGTTGCAGAGGCAAGCTGCAGCTGAGAGAGGCAAGCACGGATATAGAAGAAAATAAAAGAGCTCACGCCATATGTCAGTGTCTATGGCAATGTTTAAGAATCAATCTTCAAGCAACTGTGTTTTCATTTTAGATAGTGGAGCCTCGCATCATCTAGCGCCACCTGGTGTTCAGAATGAGAATTGCAGGAAACTTTCTCAACCAAAGAACATTACAATGGCTAATGGGCAGAAAGAGTCTTTGAACACTGCTGCAACAGTGTATATTGAATGTTTGGACACTACTGTTGATGTTTTTGTTCTAAATGGCATGACACGTGGTATTTTGTCTGTATCAGCTCTAGTTAGAGATGGTTTTTCTGTATTGTTTAAAAATAACATATGTTCTGTTTCTAGGAATGGAAAGCTGCTGATTCAAGTGAAATGTAAAGATGGTTTGTATGCAGTGAATGCAAATGCAGTTCCAGAGGGATACAGCAATGCAAATGCAGTGCAGGCGCAGTGTGCTAACATTCCCAAACACAATAGCTGTGCACATTTACTTCATCGTAGAATGTGTCATTTAAACTGGGGGTATTTAAAGAAAATGCCTGAATGTGTTGAAGGGTGCAATGTGAAACCATGTTCTAGATTTTTGGATTGTAGGCCATGCAAAGCTGCAAAGGTCAAGAGATGTAGTTATCCTAAGTCAACCAGGGTATCTACAGAACCTTTTCAACTTGTACATGTTGATGTTTGTGGTCCAATGCCAACTGTTTCTTTGGGAAATGCTAAGTTTATTATTTCAATAGTTGATGATTTTTCCAGAAATGGTTGGGTATTTCCTCTGAAAACCAAGGGAGAAGCAGCTCAGAAACTGAAGGATTGGATTGTGGCAGTGGAGTGTGATTTTTCCACAAAAGTTAGACAAATTCAATCAGACAGAGGAGCTGAGTTTACAAATACAACATTTCAGAATTTTCTAAGACATAAGGGCATAGCGCATAGGTTGACAAATCCTTATTCTCCCGAGGAGAATGGCGTTGCGGAAAGGAGAAACCGAACTCTGCAGGAAGCGGTTGACGCTATGTTGAGAGATTCGGGTTTGCCAAAAAGCTATTGGGCTGAAGCATGGCAAACTGCGTCACATGTATTTAACAGAGCTTACAATTCTGTTGTAGGTCAAGCTCCTTACACGTTGCTACATGGCAGGAAGCCAAAGATAGGCTATTTCAGAGTATTTGGTTCTGAGGCCCATGTTTTGATTCCAAAGCCACTACGTAGGAAAGGAGGACCAAGATCCAGAAAAATGATTTTTTGTGGATATGAACCATTGACAAAAGGTTGGAGATTTGCCTATCCTGATGGATCCAAAATACTAATCAGTAGAAGTGCAGAGTTTTGTGAGCAGAAAGGGTGGACTAGGGTTCACGCTAATCCTGAGGTGCTAAATGAAAATTTTGACAATGTAGTAGGACAAGATGAAGCAGGTGTAGGTCTTGAGCCAGATGCACAGGTAGATGACACTGATCAACAAGGTAGTGTATCTCCTAGAGGTGTGAAGTCTGAGCCAACATCACCACAGTCTAGTCCAGTGGAACAGAGAAGGCGTGTCAAGTCAGAAGGTTCAGGTAGTACTAGTAATTCTGACGCTAGTGACTCCAGAGTTGTGCCCAGTAGTCCAACTGGGTCAGAGGGGGCGTCTGAGGTTGGTCCTAGACGTTCAGCTCGCACAACAAAAGGTAAACCACCAGAGAGATTTTCTCCTTCAAACTACTCAGCTGTGAGTGTTTGGATAGGTTTAGCTCAGTGTGAACCAGAGAGTTATGAGGAGGTTTTGCAATTGCCTGATGAGGAAGCTAGTAAATGGCATGCAGCAATGGAAAAAGAGATGGAATCCATGAAGACTATGAAAGTATTTACACCAACAACACTGCCAGAGGGAAAACAGGCAGTGAGTTGTCGTTGGGTGTATAGAATTAAGACTACAGCAACAGGTGAGACACAGTATAAGGCAAGACTTGTCGATAGAGGATTTACTCAGAAGAAAGGATTGCATTACACTGAGGTGTATGCACCAACTTCTAGAAGTGAGACATTTCGTATGTTGTTGACTGTAGCAGCACAGAGAGATTTTCAAGTAGCTCATTTTGATATAAATGTTGCTTATCTCAACTCAGATCTTGAAGAAGATTTGTACATGTTACCACCACCAGGTTTTGAGGGCAATAAACCAAACCAGGTGTGGAAGTTGCACAAATCGATCTATGGACTAAGACAGTCAGCACGAAACTGGAACAAGTGTTTAAATGATGTTTTGGAAAATATGGGTTTCCACAAGAGTCTAGCCGATAACTGCCTGTATCTGAAAGGATCAGGAGACGAGCAGGAGATAGTTCTGATTTTTGTTGATGATATTTTGTTTGTTAGTAAAACACAGAATCAGGTAAAGAAGTTTGCAACAAAGCTTAGAAAGAAGTTTCAACTTAAGAATCTAGGTGATGTGAAAATGTATCTAGGGGTTCAGATTGATAGAACTGAGGATGGAAGTTTTTTACTTTGCCAGAAAAGCAAGATTGAACAGGTGTTACAGAAGTTCAGAATGTCTGACTGTAATGGTGCCAAAACACCAATGGAAACAAATTTTGAGAAGAATAGTCAAACCAGTAATGATGAGAAATTTGAGAGGCCAGAATTGTTTCAGTCAGCTATTGGAAGTTTATTGTATCTGTCTCAATGGAGCAGACCAGATATTGCTTTTGCTGTAAATTTGCTAAGTAGAGAAGCCTCAAATCCCAGTAAAATTGCCTGGAATGGTATCAAAAGAATACTGAGATATTTGAAAGACACTAAGGATTTCTGTCTCAAGTTGTCAGCAGAAGGTGAATCGCAGTTACAATGTTGGTCAGACAGTGATTGGGCAAATGCTGAGGACAGAAAATCAGTGTCAGGAATGGTGGTAAAATTTGGAAAGTCTCTAGTTGGGTGGAAGTCCCGAAAGCAAAGTCTGGTTACACTTTCCTCTACAGAGTCTGAGTACAGTGCTCTGTCAGATCTCTGTAGGGAACTAGAGTACTACAGATGTTTAGTCCAAGAAATCAATGGAAATTGCTGTCTACCCATTACAGTATGGGAGGACAATCAGCCATGTTTGAAATTGGCAGAATCTGGTCAGTTTAAATTCAGAACTAAACATCTGGACATTCGTTACCACAATGTATGTCAGAGTATACAGAATGACTTGGTGAAACTGAAGTATTGTCCAAGTCAGAAGAATCTCGCTGATGGGTTCACCAAACCATTGAGTTTCCAGAAGCATGGAGAATTCTGTGAAGGTTTGGGTATGGAATGAGTAAATAAACTCACAATGTTTTTCCCAACATTCACTGCGAGAGGGGGTGTTGGAGTATCAGATTTGGTGTTTAAAGGGTTAAAGTCAAATCTGTTGTCATGCGCAGTGAAATGTTGGGGAGGAGATAAAAACTCCAGGTTGTTTCGGTTAGAGAGGCTTGGGACTGAGAGTTACAGTTAGAGATAGTGAGCTCAGCTGTGTTAGCGTTCTGTTGTAAGACGCTGAAATGCCGGCTTGTAGTCCGGGTGTAAATATATGAGTTAAGTGTAAATAAACTAGGCAGTAATTTATCTCAGACTGATTTATTCTTGTACACTGGCAGAAGACAGTACGCTGTGCTAAATCTCCAGAAGAGAGAACTACTCTGCTGACCCCTGAAGATTGTGAGATAAGCAGAGACACGCAGGGGAAGTGTGCTGGACCAGCTTAAATTCTCTCTCAGCTGTATGCTGGGGAGAATTTTTTTGCTCAACGGCCGCTCAAAGCTAACAAAAACCCTTTCCTCCCCTCCCCTCCCCTTCCCAGACTCTCCTCCTCCTCCTCCTCCTCCTTCCCACCCAGGGACCCCCTCCAGACTTTGGGGAAAACAGTGGGGCGATTGGGGGGGAGGAATTGAGATCCCAGTTGCTTTCTCCCACCCACCCCCGTTTTTAACCCCTTCGGTGCCTGCATGATTCAAGGGGGAGGGAAGAAGAAGATGGGGGGGTGTCTTTCTCATCTGAGGAGAAGCCAGGAGGAATGTGTGTGTGTGTGTGTGTGGAGGGGGTCTCCTGCCTCGAGGGGTGGTGGTGTTTGGGATCCTGCAAAAGCCCCCCTAATCCCCAGACCCCCTCCCGATTCCTCCCCCAAAAAGAAAAGAGGGGGGGTGTCTCCGGAGGAAAGGCCAGTCTTGCAGGGAGGGAGGGAGGAGGAGGCTAAGAAGGAAGGAAGGAAGGAAGGAAGGAAGGAAAGAAGGGGGGCTCGCCTGCAGTCCTTCCTGCCCTCCTTGGAGGAGGAATTGCCCCTCCCCCCTCGGTCCCTTTGGACCCCCCCTTTCCCTGATTCCCCCCCCCAATATTACCCTCGACCCCCCCCACCACCACCACCAATGGCTCACCTCCTCCTCCTCCTCCTCCTCCTCCTCCTCCCGCGGGAAAAGACCGAGTTCCCCTTTGCGCACGCCTCCCTCGGAGACCATAGAGAGGGCGGGAGGGAAGGGCGCCTCTCCATCCACTTCCGGGTTCCGCCGGTCCTTCCGCCTCTCTTTCCGTTCACGGTCAGGAGGAGGGAAGAGGGAACGTAGAGCTACGAAGATTGTAGAGAGGCTCTCCTCCCCTTCAAACAGGACCTCTCGGGTCTGTGGTGGTGCAAACGGGGGGAGGGAGAGGGGGAAGGGCGGCAGGGGCTGCTCCGTGTGATTGACGGGATGCAACTGCCTTTTCTCCTAGTGGGTGAGAGGAGGAAGGGAGGAGGTGTTGCCTCGAAGAGGGGGGTAGGGCTTAATGGTCATAAGAGCCTAAGAAGAGCCATCATGCTGGATCAGGCCAAGAAAGGCCCATCGAGTCCAGATTCCTGTATCTCAGTGTCCCCACCAAATGCCTCTGGGAGCGCATGAGACTGGACATACACTCAAATTGAGGGCTGGGAGAGTAAGAACAGACAAAAGAAAATATTTTTTCACCCAGCGCATTGTTAATCTATGGAACTCCCTGCCACAGGATCTGGTGATGGCATCTGGCCTGGATGCCTTCAAAAGGGGATTGGACAGATTCCTGGAGGAAAAGTCCATCACAGGTGACAAACCATGATGGAGATGTGTAATCGCCAGGCTTAAAACCAGGGTACTTCAAGGGCCAGATGATGCAGGGGAGTGGTATCAGGAGACAGAGATCTAGTCTCATGCGCTCCCAGACGCATCTGGTGGGGCCACTGTGAAATACAGGAAGCTGGACTAGATGGGCCTTTGACCTGATCCAGCATGGCTGTTCTTATGTTCTGTCTCCCAGAACAAGCCGAGGAGAAAGGGAGGGGCGACTGGACACGAATCAGGAGGGGCCCCTCCCCCCATTTTATGCCCGCCTTCGCCTTCGCCCTCCCCCAAAGCAAAGCTTGCGTCCAACAGAGACCATAGAGAGGTTGGTGGAGGGAGGGTCACCTCTCAGACCACTTCCTGGTTCCTGTTTTCTGGAAGGGACCTCTGGAGGGTGGAGGTAGATCTAGGAAAGTTGTAGAGGAGCTCCTCCCTCCTCCGCCGTTTCCCCCAAAGAGAACCCCTGGTTGGCCAAAGAGGATCAAAAGGGAATCTGCCTTTAATACCCCCTCAGATCCACCCCACGGTTTGGCTTCTGCCCCTAATTCTCTCTCTCTCTCTCTCTCTCTCTCTCTCTCTCTCTCTCTCTCTCTCTCTCTCTCTCTCTTTCCCCCCTTCTTAATGCGATTAATGACACACAGGTAGGAGGAGTTCTCTTAGTTTACTTGAAAAAACTCACACTGGTGAGAAACTATTACCCTGTCAGAAAATAGTTATTTTCCCTTGGAATTTTCACTAATTTACATTAAGGGACTCAGATGGGAGAGTCCATAAACTGCCTGGGAAGATCAATTGACTGAACTTGACCTGAATGAATCTTTCCAGCAGAAAACCTGGAGGAGGCACAGATGGAATACAGAAGACCCAATGAAGACTCCAGCAGGAGAGAGATCCAGGAGAAAATACTGTTTTTATTAGGCCTAGCAGGTGGACACAAGCCAGAGACAGGGCAAAGATGTCCGACCCCGGACACAAAGAAAACCCCAATTTTTATTAGTTCCCCTCTTCCCTCCCCCCAAGTGGTGCCGCCCAGGGGTGGGCAAGGGGATGGTTCTTCAGATTGTCCAATCGATGTAGTCCATGGGTGGGCCAGAGGCGTTGCTGGGCGGTCTCTGGCAGGCTGGAATCGGATGCCTGCCCAGGTGCTAATGAGTCCAGAGTGTCTTTTAATTAGGCCATCAGGATATGACAATGGAAAAGGGGAAACGGGGTATTGTCCTTGGGTTTGGGTAAACTGGAGAAATCAGAAAGTCAATAGAAGGCTGGAGAAGGTCAGTACAGAAGTTGATAGGGAGCCGGAAAGCTGATGAGATCATTGGAGGTGGCTGGACAGTCCTTTTGTGGATGTAGGGATGCGATAATGACGAGGCCCCAGGCTGTAGCTTAATCCGGTGAGCATCTGTTGTGGACGTGCCAGGATCTTTGGAGAAGATGGATTCCTTCCAGAAGATGCAGCTTGCCTCGTGGTACCGCCATGATGTCTTTCTCGTGCCATAACCCCCTCTGCCCCAGATTATAGATACAGAAGTCACAGGATAGAGCAGGAACATGTTTAAGCACACCCAGGGAAGAAGGAGTGGGAGGAGAAAGAAGGAGAGTGAAAGAAGGAAGAAGAGAGAGAGAGAGAGAGAGAGAGAGAGGAAGAAGAGAGAAAGGGGGGCACTCTTTGGGTCAGGAGTCTAGGGTCTGTTTTAGACAGAGGCAGGGGAACCAGGTTTCAGAGGGTAAGGGAGTCCCTGACTCTTGAGAATGATTGTTTTAGAATCATTCCTTGGCAAGCCAGGGCATGGAGGAAAATAATTCATCAGTTAGGAAGGGTTCTGCCTGAACTGTGTCTCTGGCTGGGGTTTTAGGGTCGGAAGAGTAAGGATAAAGGGGCAGGAAAGGGTTAGCCCAGACCCCAGCAAGGA
>JAPFRF010000513.1:0-12250 GCA_029282475.1 Phrynocephalus forsythii | reverse complement strand
ATCCCACCAGTTCTTCTTCTTCTTCTTCTTCTTCTTCTTCTTCTTCTTCTTCTTCTTCTTCTTCTTCTTCTTCTTCTTCTTTATTATTATTATTATTATTATTATTATTATTATTATTATTATTATTATTATTATTATTATTATTATTATTAAAATGGGGGTGGGGAATACTTGGTTGGCAGGCTCGTCTCCCCCTGCTACCTTATCCTCTGGGTCCTGCAGGCTTTGGGGCTGGAGGCCTATATAAGGCTGTACAAAATGCAAGGGGATTTTAACCTGATCACTAGGAGAAACATATTGTTTGTTTGCATCGTTAGATGTGAAGATTTCTACAACCGTAAAGCATACACAGCATTGTAGTATGCAAAATCAGCATGTAGTACCTATATCGCACCTGAAGGAGATGGTCACTGACTGGATACCTCCATGGTTTAAGGGTATCTAATGCGGTTACTTCATGTCCCGTTCGTCCCTCCTTGCTGTCCCGCTTGGGACCAGTACAAACAAAAATTTTACTCCACGTCCATAGCGTGGCAGCAAAAAGTTGTCTTGACCACGCCCCCAGAACCAGGAACAGAGCGTGACAAGCTGTACCTGGCCCTGGGGTGGGGAATTCTCTTGTCACGGTTGGTTCCCGGTTCCTGTTCCGAGACAAGAAGGGACCGTGTGGTAACAACTGTCATGCAATAACTAGTGTCCACCTAGTGGTCAGTGGCTGAAGCAGCATTCAACATTAGTTTTCCTATGGGAAACACCACACAGTGCAAATGTTTATTAAACAAAGTACTGAAAATCCTGTAGCATTGATGTGTAAATCCCGGAAGACCGTAAAGTTTTATTTATGATATTTAAAAAGGGGTTAAGAAAGCAAGACAAATAAAGAATTTGTCACGGAACAAGACCAAGAAGTAACAGTTGTCACGAGACAAGTAATCACGCCCGTTAGTAAACGGAAACAGGGACTGAACAGGGACAAAACCACGTGACCGCGAACAACGCTGTCACTGTACAAATGTAATCGCGGAACAAGGTAGGACATGAAGTAACTGCCTAACTGTGGGACGCAGAGGTTGGGAGTTCAATGCCCCCACTGGGACCTCCTGGGAGAAGAGCCAGCCTTGGGCAAAAAGCTGCACAGCCCCACAGATACCCCCAAGAAGTAGGGAATGGAAAGCCATTTTTGTTCATTTTCTACATAGTAAAATACATTTATTGCTCATCGCCTGTCGTGTTACATTGTAAGGAATTTAAATTTATGAGGGTCCCGTGCCAGCGTGCCTGCGCTTCATGGGCTGCAAAAGACCAGTCTGAGTCTCAGGAGACGAGAAAAGAATTTATTGATTGATCAATCAGGGCACTTCCACACTTTTTGGTGGTGAGAAGTCCACCCAGAAAACGAAAGGAGATATTTTTATAAGGTTTTTCCAGCACTCTATTTCCTCCGCCCATCCGAATTTACGTCATATACATTTGTTACATGCATCAAACACTAATTGACATCTTTGGTCATTTATTTTGTATTCCTGACACTTGCCTAGAAGTTCTAACTGGTACGTTTGATCTCCTCCCCTCACAGGCAGGGAGGGTAGGATCATCCTTATGTCCTTGGACATTTTGACAGTTACGAACACCAGACGCTGAGATAAGGCCTCCCTGGTACGCCTTGGACACACGTTAATTGCTAGTGTGTGATCCTCAAAGCTTAGGAACTTAATTGGATCCTTGAATTCATAATTGCCTTAGCTGACTTTGCGGAAGTTCCTTTCTCTATTCTAGCCGGAAAGGCTTGACCAAAGATTCTAAGTTTACAAGAATACAACTGTAGATACATGTGTATGTGATACATATATGTCTATATATATATATATACGTGGAGTGCTTAAGTGAATATAACTACATTATTCGTGTCACTAGTGTGGCTATATATATATATGTATTGCTTAGAATACATTGTTGTTGAATACATGAGGGCTTGTCCATACCTGTGGTTAGTGAAGCAGCCATATATATTTATAAATATATAATTAGTCAAATGTCCTCCCTTACACTCGGCCCTGAACGGATTTCTGGAAATTTATGCCAGTAAATTTCCCAGAAAACGCCATGGACTTGTAAGGGACGAACAAAACATATCAAAGGTATATGTACAAAAGTGTGAACATTGCGTGAGCCCCCCCTATGTCATTCCTGGGGTGAGATGGTCTTCATGGCTCATGGAAGGACTTTCTATTTTCCTGACAAAAATTTAGGCAGGGCAGTCAGAAAACATTCTCAGTCCTTTTTCCCCAAAGGGCTTATAGGCACAGTTCAAGAAAATGAATTATCATAAAATGATTTGTGGCATCTCATGGTGAGGGACGATCAAATAGGTGAAGGCCAAGGAAACCACCCCTTAATTCACTAGGGTACTTTCTAGAGTAAAATGTTAAGTTAACAGATGAAGTGTTGCCATGCTTGGGATGTAAGAAGACTTCCCCCTGGTCGGACCCACAGACTGCAATGGATGGATATGTTCCATGGACCACAGCATTTAAGTTTCCCCTGTTGGAGAAATGCATCGTGGTCACAGCAGTATAAGGTGACCTCCCAGGCCATGTTGTACACTTCTCAAAGATCCCAAATTCTCAACTGTTGAAGGGGGCTGGCATAAGAATTTTTGATAATATTGTGATAGACTTGGATATCACGATCCCGTCCCAAAGCGATAATTAAACATGCTTTAAACAGCAGATTTGTTCATTACCTTATTTTAGGACCATCATGAAACCCAAATTAATTTGCCTGCCACAGCAGTGCACATGTGAGATTTCGTGTTTGTGTGTTTGGTAGTCAGGCTAAGAACCCTGAATTCTAACAAAGCACCACACTGTAGGTTCATTTTGCAAACCAAATACTTATAAGGAAAATATGCCCTTCTTAGCCCACCAAGGAAATATGTGGGCCAGGCTACTTTGCTAGGTTTTTTCCAACCTTATTTAGGTGTGTGTGGTGTGCATTCAAACTCAGATAATAGCAGGCTGTGCAGAATCACCCAGTTGTGTGTGCATTCTCAATTGATAGACATTTGCAATGATACTAAATAAAGGTAATATACATATCATGAAGGCTGAAAAAGGCATAAGACACATCTAGATGGTGCTTAGAAAACCCACCTTGCGCCATACATTCTCATGGTAAAGTCATGAATGAGCCGTTGAAATCCGGTCAGAAATGTCTCTGTGGCTGATAGTTTACACACAAAAATCTGCCTCGTAAACATGGGGCCAAGATTAGTTCATCAGTGTCTTTGGTGAAGAAAATAATGTAGATATAGCTACTTCATAAAGCCACTTTTTTCTTTGGTAGAAAGGCTCGTGAACACCCATGGGCACCAAAATGTCTCTCATTCAATACAAATTGCATAGAAAGGCAAGTCATAATCTCTGGCACTCAATGCTTTGTGAGTAAAAAGCATTTTCAGTGGCCAAGCATGATCATTACATAAAAAGGCACATCCAGAGAAGCACTTCAGTAAGAGTTTTCACAGTGACTATCAATAATAGACAATAAACACTATCATAATAGAGCCCAGGGTAATGTAAATATGTGAAGTTGCTCTGAAGCCTACCGTACGCAGGAGAAAAAAATAAGCGCTCACTTGTCGGATGCTGGGAGGCTGGTGTGTGCGTGTGTGGCAACACAAGTTCATGGTGATCCAGGCACGCGCACAGGCATCAATGAAGGTCTGAAAGCAGTATTTAAACCCCAAGTCTCTGTCCCGGTGAAAAAGGGTTAAATTGCAGACGTGAAGTCTGTTGGCCGCAATCCAAAACAAGAGTCAGTGGCTGTTTCAGACCCACTCTCTCCCCCCAGAAACAAACAGAAAAGAAAAGAAAAGAAGGAAATGAGAGACAGGAAGACAGGATTTTAATCTGTCAACCTGAGTTGAAAGTGAATCCGCAGGCTGCTTTGGGACCCTCCGAAGTATCAAACGCACGCTGTCATCTGGGGAAGGATGGGCAAGGATGCGGTGACCACAGGTCAGGTTCATGTTGTCGCCCGCCGTCCAGGGTGAAGTCATCTAAGGCATAGGGGCAATCTACAGCAGAGGGCAGAAGGTGTCACCGGTCAGGCCTCACTCCCTCTCGGTCGCGGGGTGCGGGTCAGGCTGGGTGAAAAGGCTGACATCACTGGATCCTGGAGCCCACATCGATCGAACCCGCGGAGCGAAGTCATCACGAAGATGGCATCATCAAAGGCATCAAAGGCGGGAGGGGAGGTCCAGGAGGGATGGCAGAATGGAGGGCAGGAGGGTCCCCATCTGAGCATCTACGACCGGCGGCGTCAGCTTTCCAAACCCGACCGACTCCGTGATCCAAAAATAAAGAACGGGTGGGCGTTTTCCCAGAGCAAAAACCCGACCTCCAGGATGTACCTGGGTAAGGGAAGAACAGACACACGACCACAGACAAACACAGAACACAAACACACACGAAATGCCCCGCAGCTGTCTTTGTGCTGCAAGGCAGGGTGGCACAGTCTATCTGACAGTCTTAAAAACAGGAAGGAGAGAAAAAAATGTTGCAACAGGTAGGATAAGGCTTCCGTTTTTGTAGAACCAGTCTGTGAATGGGGGAAGCCAAAGTTTATGGTGAGGACGCATCTGTAGTCGGCCGTGTATGATGAGTGCTTGCAAGATGATCTCGCAGGATCTCACAAGCGAGGGGCTCAGGCGTTCCCAAACAGGCACCTGAGATAGATCTCAGCCCCAAAGTCAAATAGCTCTGCTACATGGGGACAATCAAAAATGGAACAGGCAAAAATGTCCCAGGGTCGCAAAGTGATCTCTGAGCATGAAGCAAAATGCGCCAGGGGAGATGGGCTTGGAATGTGGCGTGGTATAGTCTCGGAAAAAGTACGGCTGATACAGGATTGGGGAAAAATAGGAGCAGGCACCACATTCATATTACTACCAAGTCCCCAAGGGCACGGCGAATTCCCATTTGGAAATCGTGCAGAAATATATGTAATCCGGCATCCGTGAGATGAACACCGTCCCTCCTGAATAAGTCAGGCGGAGGGAGTGTCAAAGCTGGATGAGTAATCACATAGCCAGAATGCCGACGTAAAAATGCAGCAACTTTTTGATTTAAATGTTTCCTAGCCCTTTCAATCTTGAGGGGATTAGATGCCCCTCTCCATATGAGCCTAGGGAGCATGAAGGACCAAATGATTTTTGTATGTGGGTAAAGTTGCTTAAAAGTCCGCAAGTCAGCTATGATGCGGCGAGTCAGGGCCGGACCTCTCACCGTGGCCAGATCATTGCCTCCCAAATGGATGAGCAAAATATCAATTTCACATTCGCGAGCCATAAGGGTCGCGGTTTCAAGAACGAATCCCAGGACATTCCCCTGATCCCTTTCCAAAGCACTTGAAGGGGGCGGCCAAGGCATAAATTCACGCCCCACGCCAACATCCGGGCAAATCTAAACGCCCAGAATATAAAACTGTGCCCCAGAATTACAACACGGCGAGTCGTGCAATGAATTGGCCTTAAAATACGTAAAATATTACGCCCCCCACGTCCAGCAATCGGAGGTGCACGTCGGGGCTGTGTGGTGGGTCGGGCAGGGTGGCCCTCTTCTGGTTGCTGGTTAGGATTTATAGAAGCCATGGCCCATACTATACACACACACACACGCAGACAGAGAGAGAAAAAAATGGTAAAAGAGAATTAGTGTCTCTCTGCAAGGCTGCAAAGGCGCCAATCTGTCCTAGTGCGTGTCGGGGGCTGGTGTGTGTGTGTGTGTGTGCGAGGCAAGACGAGCTCTTCTGATTCGTCGCTCAAGAAAAAAAACATACAAAAACACCCACGAGTACACAGCCTCACACATGTTGGCATCTGCCATGGATTTAAAAATAGTGACGATGTCACCAGGTTCAAAAACAGCTAGTTCTCTATGCTGGCGCAAAAGGGTATAAAAAGGGTGAAGTTGCTGGCCTGTCAGCCTCACCTCAAAGTAAAAGTCAGGTGCTTGCAAAAGCCCCCATTCCCCCCCACAAAACAATAGAGAGAAAAAGAGGGGGGGGAAAAGGCAGGAAGCCCTCTCCTAGTGTCTCTGCTGGCTGGTTAGGAGTGACACATGCCATGGCACAAACTGCTTGACCACACAGAGATAGAAGGAGAGGAAAAAAAGGCTGATAGTAGTTTAATAGCTATCAAGTAACTAAGAGTCTATTTCCAGCAGGTGTCCTACTTGGAAAGGAAAGGGTTAAAAAAAAAAAACTCAGACGGAAATAAGGCTAGGTGAGCATTATTAAGTCAAAAAGGAGAACGTCTGCTCGAGATTTTTAGGAATATAGGATGTGAAAGAGGTGTAAAAAAAAAAATCAGGCTGGTTGCCAGCATGCTTGAAATTCCTGAGGGAAGAGGGATGAGGTCAACTTTGTGAAGGGGAAGGAGGGGGGGTGAAGGCAGAAAAAGGAAGGCGGGGCAATGGACTTTTGAATTCTCCCCGCAGGCTGCATTACACAGCCTGAGGCAGGAAGGTGAGCCCCTTCAATTACCCTGTAATTAGGTGGGAAAAAAAGGGCACTAAACTAATTAAGGCAACCTATTATCCCTGTGGTTTGTGAAGTTATCTACTTAAGCCTAATTTGGGATGCATGGCTCTCGTACAAAGAAACAAGAGCCAGAGTGTGAGACCCCGCGTTATTGATACGCCTTAAAAAAATGTCACAGGCGTTTCCAGCCAGAGTGTGAGAACAAGAAAAATGATTTTATTTTATGTCATTTTTACCTTTTGGCGGCTTTTAAGAACCCCTTCGTATTCTAAAAAAAAACCTTGTCCTGCTCTCAAAAACCTGTTAGCAGCTGCTTTAAAAAGAGGAAGGGGAGTCCCTGCTTTGGACCACTTCCAGCACAGAAGTCTCAGGCCCTTCGTTTTCCTCATGGAGCTGACGTACTACAAGGGATTTGGATAAAGATTCCATATTCAGAGATTTAGACAAATTTTGTTGGGGAAATAGGAACTGTCTAAAAGCTTGGATTAAATAATGTAATGGGATACAAATAGAGCCTCTGCTTCTCAATTGCTGGAGCGTTCTGTGGGTTGCTGCCTCAGTCTGCCCATCATGAACCCTGCCCATTCTCGTCCCTGACTTACACTTTCCTTCTACCTCGTTTCCTTTAACTATTTCTTTTCTCTCTCTCTCTCTCTCTCATTCCCTCCTTCTCTCTCTGTCTCTTTCTCTCCTTTCCTCTCCCCGTTCTAATGGCATCTCCAAGGTCCTGATCTAGGTAGGAGACGGGAGGGAATTCTTTTTTTTTTTTTTTTTTTCAGTTGCTCCTAAGAATCTCCTTGTTCCAAATTAAATTGTCTTATGGTTCCAGCCAGGGCTTACTTGCAAGGGGAGGGGGGGAAAGGCTGCCCTAAGCCTTTTAGGTGCAAAATCTTAAGGAATGATGTTATCACTTGGTTTTTTAATTGCTAGCTTGCTGGGCTATGAGTACAAAAATGCTAGCTGTCTTTTCAGAGCACATAGTCGGTCTGAAAAGGGGTGGATGTTCATTTCACCCATGGGACCGGCCGTGCAAAAAAAAAAAAAACGTATTTCTCAAACGCCCTGTGATGATTTCTTCTTAAAATGTCCCTATAGGTGGTGAATTATGTTGTGTAACAAGCCAGGCTAAGTTATACAAAACATGCGGCTTGAGTATTCAAAAATATCTTCTTGCAGTGTCTATACTTCCCCTGGTTTATAAAATTAGGGTCTTCTCATTTTGGGTGATTTTTACTGCCTCTGGACATATTAACAGGCAATACGTGGCTTGCCACCCTCCCCTTTTTGAGGGCTAGAAACTTAATCTTTGGGATGTTAAAGTCCTGCCTTTGTCAGAGGGGACTTTCTTGAAATTTACATTTGTTGCATTCAATATCAAAATCAGGTCTCCTTATGGCAATGTGCCAATCTTGCCACAGGGTTCCTTAACAAAGGGCACAGAAGCTGAATTAAGTTATGCCCATCTACCTTTTGTTAAAGGTTTAGTAGTATGCTCATAAATTCTCCCGCATACCAAACGGACTCACACTCAATTAATTACACATCAAGCACACACAACAGTTGATACTAAGATTTGATTTCCCTGCTTTTGACAATTAATAGTTCAGAAATAACGTCCCTACCTGTCTCCTCATGTGGTGCATAGCAACCCTTAGTTCTGTTTAAAGCTTCCATATCCAAGGAGTTGGGCATTGGCGTAGCGGGATGGAAGTACCTCCTGAATGCTTGAATAAGGCAATTTAGGGGTACGCATCCCCCATCTAGCACTTCCTGTCCCCTCAATGCTCCGTGCTCTCCTCCCGTTCCCTCAACATCATACCTATCCATCCCACTTCTGTCTTGCTGCCTTCCTTCTACTCCACTTCCTCTATTCATCTGTCTTTCTCTATACCTTTTCAGTTCATCATCCTGCCTTTCCTTCCATCATCTTTTCAGGTTTCCTACCCAGTTTTACTAAAAATGCATTACTCAGATACCCTATGATTTTTTCCTTGTAAAATATCCCTTCAGCTGGTAAATTTTGTTACGTGACCAGCCAGTCACAAAATATGCGGGATGTTGTTTATCCCTGAGTATTCAAAAGTATTTTTCTCACTGCCCATATTCCCCTGGTATTATCAAAATTGCTGGAGGGGTCTCCTAGTTGGCAGAGTTTTTAGTCTCTTATATTAATTAACTAAGCACGTCCTTGTACATTCACACACCTCTTGCTAGCAGGTCATAATTGGTCTGTCCTCCTGAGGGCTAGAATCTTAATTTGAGATGGTAAAGTCCTGCCTCATCCTAGTTAGAGGGGTTCTTCTTAAAGCTTACTCATGTTCCATTTAATACTAAAATCATTACTTCTGGTGGCAGAATTCCAATGTTACCACATCGCACATAAAAAGGGGGTGCATAAACTGCACTAATTTATCCCCATAGGTTTACTTTAAAGGTCTAACTGTGTTCCTATGATTTCTCCCACACAAGCATCAAACGGACTCACACCTCAACAATCAAATGCCCATCATACACGCCAACATGTGATTCAGCAACCATACACCACTCTCCCACATTTCTGTTTCCCCAGTTAACTGCGATCCCTTGCCTAAGAATAGATCTTTCTAACTTCTCTAAAATCAAACGAAGATGGTGGAACTCCGTTGGTATTGTGGGGCAAAAGATTGCCAGTCTTTGCCCCTGCTTAAGACACAGGGAATGGCCACTTCCTATGGTTACCAAAAAGAATTCAACTTAACACCCACATATATATTTAAACATCAGTAAATCCTCTGAGGAAGCCAGAGCAGTGCTCTGCTTCTAATTCTTCAAACACTTGGGGAGGGGGACACTAGGGTTATTCGAGAGGAGCTCTCCTCCACCCTCGGGGCCCTCAGAGTCTCTCAACTCTGAGTCCACCCTGGTCCGCGGGATGCTAGAGACACACACAAGTGTCTCTTCTCGTCTTCCTCCTCCCCGGGCCGACTCATAAGAATCCGCAATCTTCTCCACTCCACAGAGCTGTTAGATTCGAACTCACGCCACCCCACAACTAGTTTTCTCTTCTTACCAGATTTCTTTTGCGCAGTCCTCTTACAGTTCCTCCGTTGTTCTGCCGGCTTTGTTTTCTCCTTAAATAACAGTATTGTGTCCAATGCTGATAGAACAAGTCTCCTCTCAAAATCAGAGGGTCCGGACTAGATTTGTTCCAGGGTCAGCATGAATCCTCACTGTGATTTAAGTCAGACTCCCAAGAGCGCTGGGGCAGTGGCACTTTTCCCCGGCATCTCCACCAGAAATGTAAGGAATTTAAATTTATGAGGGTCCCGTGCCAGCGTGCCTGCGCTTCATGGGCTGCAAAAGACCAGTCTGAGTCTCAGGAGACGAGAAAAGAATTTATTGATTGATCAATCAAGGCACTTCCACACTTTTTGGTGGTGAGAAGTCCACCCAGAAAACGAAAGGAGATATTTTTATAAGGTTTTTCCAGCACTCTATCCCCTCCGCCCATCCGAATTTACGTCATATACATTTGTTACATGCATCAAACACTAATTGACATCTTTGGTCATTTATTTTGTATTCCTGACACTTGCCTAGAAGTTCTAACTGGTACGTTTGATCTCCTCCCCTCACAGGCAGGGAGGGTAGGATCATCCTTATGTCCTTGGACATTTTGACAGTTACGAACACCAGACGCTGAGATAAGGCCTCCCTGGTACGCCTTGGACACACGTTAATTGCTAGTGTGTGATCCTCAAAGCTTAGGAACTTAATTGGATCCTTGAATTCATAATTGCCTTAGCTGACTTAGCGGAAGTTCCTTTCTCTATTCTAGCCGGAAAGGCTTGACCAAAGATTCTAAGTTTACAAGAATACAACTGTAGATACATGTGTATGTGATACATATATGTATATATATATATATATATATATATATATATATATATATATATATATATATATATATATATATATATATATATATATATATATATATATATATATATATATATATATATATATATATATACGTGGAGTGCTTAAGTGAATATAACTACATTATTCGTGTCACTAGTGTGGCTATATATATATATGTATTGCTTAGAATACATTGTTGTTGAATACATGAGGGCTTGTCCATACGTGTGGTTAGTGAAGCAGCCATATATATTTATAAATATATAATTAGTCAAATGTCCTCCCTTACACCTCCACACATGATGGCTGAGGCCAAAGTTCAAATAAGGATAATAGGCACAGGGGTGTGGGGGAATCAGGTCTCAGAAGATCATTCACACATCTGTTTTCTTTTGGCCTCTGTACATGGGGTTGCAGATGAGTTTCAGTCACCACAGACATGTGCACACACATGTGTGTACACACACATACACATACAAACACAAACACAATGCACAGAGAGATGGATAGAGACACACGAGCACACCAAAACATGCTGTATTTTAACTGCCATTGAAGAAACACAATTTAGAAGACTGGAAAAGGCACCCAGCTCTGGTTCTACTGTGGCTGCCTTAAGGTCTCCTTTTGAAACCGCAGCCAACCACTGTTGGGAGTCTGGCCACCGAGGCTACAAACTGGCTTTACCACTGACTGGTGGGCAGATGAATGTGAGAGATGCAGCAGGACGAACAGAACTACAAGAAAGGGGGGGGCAATGCTACCTGCAGTGCCAACAACTCTGCTTGCTCTGTGCTAGGAACAACAGAAACGGAGGTGCTTTGGCAGAAAGCAGGAATTGAAGGGCAAACACTTGCATGGCACGGGAGGTGAAAAAGGAGAGTGCTGTTAGGCATGGGTGTTTTGTTTCGGAAGTGGTCCGTTTCCAAAACAAAATGCAGGAGCCCAGCTGGTGTTCGGAACCAGAACAACCCTCTGGAACAAATTCATCCAATCCCTTACTTGGACTGGGCTCATGCAGGACTATACTCCAACGAGGAAGAAGCCTCCAATGTCATCTTTCCTTCTCCCTGGCACTGGCCAACCAGACAGGCGGGATGATGCATTTCCCTGCGCAGCTCCTGACTGGCCAGTGCCAGGAAGAAGGAAAGGTGATGCTGAAGGTTTATTCCTCATTGGAGTTTAGCTCCATGCAAGCCCAGAGCAAGGTAAGGGATTGGCTGAATTTGTTCTGGAGGGTTGGTCCTGTTGCAAGCACCACCTGAGCTCCCAAATTTTGTTTTGGAACCAGACCACTTCCGAAACGCAACACCCATGCCTACTGGAGATATTTCAACCTCGTATGCTGTCTTTAGTGGGTTTGGCTGGGAGGTGGGCTGGTCTGGGATGACTGTCAAGCAACCCAGCAGCAACCAATTATTAACCTCTGCCTCTTATTTCAAACAGAGATGTTTTTCTGCTAAGAGTCTTTCCCTCTCTCTTTTAGTCTGCTGGCAATTAGACAGTTTAATTTTGAAAATATAGTCTCCTGGAATCTGCCAGAAGCTGGCTGTGAGTCTTTTGAGGCCTGATTTTTAAAAACTCTGAACCGAAATCAGTTCAAATTGCCAATGTGACTACAGCCTTACACACCATATTTAGTCAACTACTCAACCACCACACAATATTGGCATATTGTGCTGGTTCATTTTTTTCCAGTGAACCGGTGTTCAGGGTTTCCCAGACCCACTTCCTCTGATGGGCTGAGACAACCACCGAAGCAGTGGTTTGTGCCCATCTCTAGGCATAACATGTGCCAAAATAGCCT
>JAPFRF010000358.1:0-12567 GCA_029282475.1 Phrynocephalus forsythii | reverse complement strand
GAATAGTGAGGAGATTAGTGCTACTCATCTGTCCAGAAGTTAAGTCATGGCAACTGGACTTTTTTTCTTGAGAGACTGAAATGTCTGATGAAGCTGCTTGGATGAGTAGCGTTTCGATCTCTCAAGAAAAGAAGTCCAGTTGCCATGACTCAACTTCCAGATAAACTCACCAGGATGACAGAATCATAGATGTACAAATCTGTCCATAATTTTGGCTTTTTGTTTATTTAGCCTTCCTTGCTTCCTAGCCAAGGTGCTCCTTTGTACAAAGTGTCCCTTCACAGATTATGGGGTCATATTTGTAAAGATATGGAGGCAGCACAATATAGACAGTGTGTTCTCTGAAAAGACAAAGAAACTCCTCACCAAGGAAACAAGATGTTTCTATTGCCTCTGAGAAAGCATTGTTACAATGCAAATGCATTAGGCAGAGTGACAGAAAATGTGGGTGCTTTTGTAAATGAATCATGCTATTGTTATGTCTTCAGAGAGATTCACCTCCTTTTCTTTTTCTGGCAGAGTAATGTAGGCTCATGCTGTTTTTGTTGATGCATGAATTCCCAGGCTGGGCTTAAATATTAAGGGGATATGCTAGGACTAGTTTTCTTCTATAATCCTATTATCTGTTGTGGCTTTTAAAGCATAATGGGAGACTCATTCTGTATTTTCCATTTACTTCAAAAAGAGTGTTTTAATTTTCGTCATGAGAATTTGTGGAAAGATTTAAGAGCATATCCTAGTTTATGCATCTAAATACACAACTCCAGCCAACTGGACCATTAAGAACATAAGACCGTAAGAACAGCCTTGCTGGAACAGTCCACAGTCCATCCAGTCCAGCATTCTGTCTCACATAATGGGTCACCATTTGCTTCAGCGTATTCCCAAACAGATGTCTTAACCTGTTTATGATTCCCTGCAAATGGCATTGAGAGATATTCTGCCTATCTTTCCAACCCAGAGGTTGTCCTTAGGCAGCCATAATGATAGCCATTGATACCCTTGTTCTCCGTGAACTTGTCTAATCCTTTCATAAAGCTGTCAAGGCTGACAGCTGTCACCACTAATTCTGGCAGGGAGTTCTACAGACCAGTGATCCTCTGGGTGAAAAAGGACTTTTATTTGTTTGACATCTAGCACCCAAAATTTCATGGAGTGCCCCCTAGTTCTAGTGTTGTGCGATAGGGAAAACAGTTTTTCTTATATACTTTGTCCACACCATGCATGATTTTATAAACTTCAGTCAGGTCACATTTTAGACACCATCGTTCAAGAGTGAAGAGGCCCAGCCGTTGCAGCCTCATATGGTAAGGAACGTGTTCCAGTTCCCAAATAATTTTAGTTGCCCTCCTCTGTACTTTTTCTATTTCCATAATATCCTTCTGGACGTATAGTGACCAGAACTGTACACAATACTCCAGATGGGGCCTCACCATAGATTTATAAAGAGGCAAAATGATACTTGCTGACTTATTTTCTATACCCTTCCTAATGATCCCTAGCATTGAGTTTGCTTTTTTCACTGCTGCGGCACACTGGGTTAACACCTTCATTGAGCTGTTCACCAGGACACCAAGGTCCCTTTTCTGGTTTGTTGCAGAGAGTTCTGACCCTTTCAGTTTATAAATATAATTGGGGTTTTTACCCCAACGTGCATCACTCTGCACTTGCTAATGTTGAAGCTCATTTGCCACTGGTTTGGCCATTCCCCCAGTGTCAAGAGATCCCTCTAGAGCTCCTCACAATCTCTCTCAGTTTTTACTACCCTGTATAATTTAGTGTCACCGGCAAATTTGGCTACCTTGCTATTTACTCCTACTTCTAGATCATTTATGAAGAGGTAGAAAAGCAGGGTTTGCAGTACCTTGGGGGATCCCACTCTTTGTTTCCCTCCACTTGGAGGTGTCCATTTAGTGCTACTCTCTGTTTCCTGTCCCTTAGCCAGTTGCGGATCCAGGACAAGACTTGTCCCTTGATTCCATGACTGGCAGGCTTATTCAAGAGCCTTTGGTGCGGGACCTTGTCAAAAGCCTTCTGAAAGTCCAGATACGCAATATCAACTGGATCTCCCTTATCCACATGCTTGTTGACACATGCATCATTCTGCACTTACTAATGTTGAAGCTCATTTGCCGCTGGTTTGCAAATATGACAGGGTCATATAGCCACTTCGGGCAGCAGCTTTGGGGTGTCAAGGTCAGCAAAAGGTTAGATACTTATTTTATGAATTGGGAATGATGTGTACGATATATTCTATCTCATGATTGAAAATAACTTGGCTGGTTTTAATAATATATCTGACTATGACACAATTGGTTGCTCTGCCTCATGGAGGAAAATATCTTATCAATATCTTGATAAAATAGCATTTAAATGTCCTGCCATAAATGTGGCACCAGTGTAAATTCATCCCTTCCACCAAAATTTTACATTTCACCACTTAACCTGTATCAACCAGCAAGCAAGGACTAATATAGAATTGCATCATCAGATTCTTAATGAATCATAACATTAATCCTAGCCCCTGCAGTTCAGGCCTTCATTTGTTTCATTATGTTGCAGTAGGTCCCGAGAAAGGGGAGAACAAAACCGTGCAAAGGAAATTTAATTTTGGCTCTCAGCCACTGAAACTTTGAAAATGCAGAGCAGTCTTTGAGCTGGTCTCTTATCCAGGTGAATCTCCAGCAGAGAAAACTATATCTGCTGTCTTTTCATTTGTTAACCTCTGCTCATTTCAGAAGGACAAAATCATGGCAAGGAATCTCAATCAGAAGTTAAAAGGGTGAAAAAAAAATGAACTTTTAACTGAATAAATTTTCCAGCAGATGCATTGACAATATTCACATGCAGTGTTAGGACAAAATTCTTAAGGTATCTATTTTACTATGATTCTCTCCAGTCACTCCCACAGAGAGAAGCAGGTAAACAAACCAGAGGATTTTCCTTGGTTGCTTAGAGTGACATCCAGACCTCACACTCTGGCTTATCGTGGGAGATAAGCCAAGTTTATTGAGTCAGAGCTTGATTTTGGGAGGTTTTTACTAGATACCTTTTTAGGATCTGTGCATGTTTGTTCATTTAGACCTCACATTCCTAGTGGCTTAACAGAATTTACTCACTATTGATATTGATATTTTGTCATTATACAGTATCTGCCCTACTGCACATGGGATTTTACCATCCATATTACATAACTGGCTTTACATAGAGTGTATTAGCAGGGCAGTTTACCCATTGCACTTTAATTTAATTGTTTAATTTAGTCTTGTTATGCTAAGATTTACTGTACTTGTCTCCTGTGAGATACCACTGTTTCTAATAGTACATTTCAATAAACAATATAATGAACACTATTGGATTTTCACTCATTGGAGACGTTACAGGGACCTGTAATTTTCCCACCATAACAGTTAGGTAAATAATTCATGAGCTAAGTGTTCTCCAAGGGAAGTTTTTTTTTTCAACCTTGGTTATGTGGATGTAAAGACTTATTAACTATTCATTTCTTCAATATCCTGCTAAAGAGTTGAAAATGCTGTGGGGAGGAGAAAATAATATTTCTTCATAATGATCAATTTTCCGCCTCCACTAAAATGTTGCCCAACTTGTGGCTAAAATGGTTAGTCTGATTTCCTGATTGAGAGAGTCCAAACACTACAAGAGGTATGTAGAATGTTCACAAAAACAATAACAGGGGCCCAATTGGAAGGCACACCCAAAAGGAAAAAGGGCACTGCCAGGTCCAAGAGGACTCCGATGTGGCTTACAGGAGCTGTTCGGGAAGTGATCAAAAACAAGGAAAGCTCGTTTAGAAGATGGAAGGCTTGTCCAAATGAGGACAACAGGCAGAAACATAAATTCTGGCAGAACAAATGCAAGGCAACAATCAGGAAAGCAAAGCAAGACCTTGAGGAGTGTATAGCTAGAAACACTCATAGAAATAATAAGGAGTTCTTTAAGTACATTAGAAATAAGAACCCAACTAGGAAGGCCATTGGATCATTAGATGATAATGGAAGGCAAGGGATTATTAAAGAGGAAACAGAGATTGCAGAGAGACTCAATGAATTCATTGCTTCAGTATGCACTGAAGAAGACAAGAGACCACATGCCGCAACAGAGCCTATCTTCATAGGGAAGAAAACCGAAGAATTAAGCCAGATAGAAATATCCAGGAGGAGGTCCTTGCATGCTAACAAATCACCAGGGCCAGAACCCTATGTGTGTGTGTGTGTGTTTACACATGGAGGGGACAGAGGCCCACACAAAGAGGCTGAAAATTAGAGGGAGATTGGCCTGGAGGATGCTTATGGATATCACTGTGATTATGGTGCAAATATCAGCAATGGTGTGTGTGTGTGTTCTGTCGTTACATTCGTGACCGACTCTTCGTGACTCCACGTCCATGGAGTTTTCATGGCAGGAATACTGGAGTGGTTTTGCCAATTCCTACTCCATGTGCCTACAACACCTGGTATTCCCTGGTGGTCTCCCATCCAAGTACTAACCAGGGCCGACCCTGCTTAGCTTCCGAAATCAGGCGAGATCGGATGTGCTTAGGGCATCTAGGCAGCTATCAGCAATGGTAGCACAAATCATATATATTAGTACATTGTTTCTTTTGAAAGGCATTTTAAATGCATCTTTAAAAATAATATATACTGGGACCCGATAACATCCATCCACGAGTTCTCAAGAAACATAAAGATGAAATTGCTGAGGTCCTGCCCAAAATATATAACCTTTCCCTCAAATCAGGTGTTGTGCCTGATGACTGGGAGACAGTGAATGTAACACCAATCTTCAAAAAAAGGATCCAGATGTAATCCAGGAAATTGTACTTGTGTCCCAGGTAAAGTGATGGAAACCATCCTAAAAGATAAAATTAATAAGCATATAGAAGAGAAGCTACTGCTGAAGGAGAGCCAACATGGCTTCTGCAAGGGCAAATAATGCCTCACTAAGCCTTGACATCTTTAAGAAAGGATTGGACAAGTTCATGGAGAACAAAGGTACTAATGGCTATCATTATGGATGCCTAAGGACAACCTCCGGGTTGGAGAGATAGGCAGGATATCTCTCAATACCATTTGCAGGGAATTGTAAGCAGGTGGAGACATCTGCTTGAGAAGCACTCTGCACTTGCTAATGTTGAAGCTCATTCGCCAATGGTTTGCCCACTCTCTCAGTGTCAAGAGATCCCTCTGGAGCTCCTTACAATCTCTCTCAGTTCTTACTACCCTGTATAATTTAGTGTCGTCAGCAAGTTTGGCTACCTTATTATTTACTCTTACTTCTACCTGGGACGCATGTCAAACTGACTGGTTGGTAATTTCCTGGATTACCTCTGGATCCTTTTTTGAAGATTGGTGTTACATTCACTACCTTCCAGTCATCAGGCACAACGCCTGATTTGAGGGAAACATTATACATATGATAAGAATAAAATTTAATCTACAAATTGGTATTGGTGGTTTTCTTTGTAAGTTGCCAGTGCACCATTATAAATTGTTAATGCACCATTGGTGGTTCATCAAAATTGCCACGCTGAGTTAGTTATATAGCAAAAGGTTTATTAAAGACAAATAGAAATACATCATAGACAGTACAGAACATAGACAGTACAGAGAATGGGTTAGCTTAGGATCCGAGGGCAGCATGACCTGATGGCCTTGCTGCTCTCTGGACCCCCGGAGTGATGGTGAGTGGTCTCCTTTTTTTATACCTTTCTGTAGCCGCAGCTTACGTATTTCGTGCGTATGTCATACGTAATCATACCTGGTAAGTTATCATAATTCTTAGAAATGGCTTTTGTTTATTCTTTAGTTCCCATTGCTTGCTGTTAACAAAATGGCGCTTTTGGTGCCATAAGATGGTGCCCACATATCTGTGTTGTCTTCGCTTCCCCGTTGGCTCTATCTCGGTTAACCACAAATATCTGCTACACTCTACAGGCTGGCATCCTCTTTTGTGTTTATGCCAACCTGACCCTGTGAGCTCATTTGGGTCTACTTATAATATATTTTGATTTTGAGGCATGTTAACCCGTTCCTATCAGTCCTTACTTTTTCTCTTCGCGAAAGTTTGAAAAATTGAATAAAAACTATTTTTGAAACTAATGCTAAGAAGTATAATACTCAATTGCTTAAGCCTTTTGTCTGCTGGATGATTTAAGACCTTCCAGCGGCCATTTTACTTTAACTGCGTTTTATTTGTTATGGTCCTGATTGATTGTATGTCTCTTGTATAGTTATAACAGTATAGGTATTGTCTACATTCATGAATGAGTAAGTGAAGGGACCTTACTATTCTGACTTGTATCTAGGTGTATCTATTTTCTTTGTGGATAGGTGTAATCTGATAGCTGATTTACTAGAGGTGACATAATGCTTTTTGTTAACAGTAAGGAGGTCTTGTTTGCTTAGGACCTAAGATTGCCATTTTTATAATCACAATTTCCCCCATTTTTTTTTGCATACATTAAAATCATAACACAAAATACATTTAAAGTCTCCTTAGAGGATGGCATTTGGTTGACAGTGGGGTGCTCTGCTGTTTGAATGTTAGGTGAAGCAGAGACCCAGGATATTATCAAGGGTATTCTGTATTGGGATCAAACCAGGGGCATAAATCAAACTATTGTGTGTTCAATAACTGGAGTGGCTTATTTCTGCAACCCATTTTAAACTGTATAATAGATTGGCATAAGAGAATCAGGAGGGCTTGGACAATACATATATACCATATGGCTGAATAGGAGGGCTATGGGCATCAGTTCTTTGATAAAATGAATTTGGGGAACAACTATTCTGTAAAATATGTTGATTGACACCATTGATGATGTGCTGGGTTATAGAGCCCATTAGGTTTGGAAAAACAAGTGCTTTCTGTTCCTTTGACTGCTAAACAAAATGAACAAATATGTGGATACCCTTCTTGTGAATGACAGAAGTTCAGTTGACATATGGAAAGTATCTTATACAATACAAAGGTAAGGTAAGGGATGTGATAGTAAAGGTAGCACATAACAGAATTCAGTAAGGCTATTAGAATTACAGATACAGATTACAGATACAGAACATACAGTATGCTTCAAAAACATCATAAACAGTAATTGCTTCTAAACATCAGCTGTAGATGGCTGCAAAGGTGTTGAGTTGTTTTGGCTGCAAAAATAAACAGGTAGATGTGCTAAAAGGTGTGCAAAAGACACACTGACAGTCTGTGGTGGTGGTGAAGTTTGCTGCCATTATAACAGTTCAGGATGATCCTTGAAAGGAGAAAACACTGCCGTAATTGGGACAAAACAGTCTCTTTAAAGTGCCTTTTTGCTTCCATGACTGTGCAACCAGTTTGTTGTTTTGCTTCAGCTGAGACGGAACTAGATGGTTGCAGGTGATGATAGGGCATACAATACCACTTCACTTGATGATGAAGCTGGTACGGCCACGCGACCCGAAAACAGGAACGATAGGGCTGGAACTGTCGGTGCGGGGGGGGGGGTCCCACAACGAATCAGCTGTCAGTCTCAATGTTCCTTGCGGCAGGGTTGTAGGTTGCATCTGGGAAACGGCGCAGAAGCAGGATGGCAGGTTTAGCTGAAAGTTGAACTCAGGCAGGACTCATCAAGAGTAGGCAGAGTCTCAGAAGTTGGAGCAGCCAAAAACCAAAGGTGTTTCTGCAGGTACCTAGGAAAGATGACTAGCACAGAGAGACAGCTGTATAGGTTGTCAGCATGATCTGAAATGGGCCTTTCCACCGGGGTTGGAGGCAGTTCTTGCATTGGAAAGACTTTATGCACACCCAGTCACCAACTTGGAAGGGATGACATGGCTTGTCTGGACACTGAGGGAGGGCTCCAGCAACCTGAGAATAAAACCTGAGATACTGGAAGGGTGGTGTTAGCCCAAGATGTGTATACATACTAGAGTGTCGGCAAGAACCCCATTAAACTAAGGACCTTTTGTTGGATGACATTTGAATTTACTGAAGGCAATCTAACAGTTTGCTGTTTAAAAGTGAATTGAATCAGAGGGACTTGCCTGTCATTTTGCATCTGGCTCACAAAGCTATGAACCTTTACAGTATTGTTTTGTTATTGAGAGTTTTGGCCAGCAGTTCCAAATTCAAGACCGTGGCTTACTTTATTGAGTCTATGCCTCTCATGTTTGGATTTCCTCTTTTCCTCCATCCTTTCACTTTTGCCTTCTAGCCTGAAACATAACATGGCAAGCGTATCTTATCTCAAAACCTTTAGTACTAGAATACGGTTCAAGGAATCTTGCAAAGTCCTCATGTTAACGGCATTGAAACTCCTGTTTGCACTCTTTGCATTGCAAAAGCCTTATATGTGGAAAGGGCAGTTAGACAACAGCAAGTAAAATAAGTATGGGAGGGGGCTGGTTCCCCCTTTTGTTCTTCTTCTTTTTTTTTTGGCAAAACAATAAAGGGAGATTCTGACGAGCACCAATCCATTGTTTTAACTAATGTGCTTTCTTAATAATTTGTGGGTATTTCTTCGATTGGAAACAATGCAGAAATGACACAATAATGGAATAAAAAAATAGCCAATGGCATTATACACAGTCAAGTTCTATGAGATAAACAACATCTGGAAGAGAAAAATATGTGTTGCCTCCGTCCTGTGAGGGAGTTAATAAAACATTCAGCAAGCTGTAACAATGATATTTCTCCGTATCTGCAGCTTGGTCTTTTACCTACCATAAGGATACATTAAGTAGATTAATGTTTGTGAGAAATAAATGACACTAATCACTACAATTCTTGTGGTAACTTTCAAATGTGTACCTTGCACAAAGGAATCAGTTTGTTCCAAATGGAATTATGTTAAGCAAAAAAAAATTTTTTCTTTTATACAAATCTTTCCAGAGGGTTGCATTGAAGATGGAGCTATCCCATCTTTATGTTGTATAGATTCTATGTTATACAAGCTGTTTTTCATACAAGGGCCCACTGCATCCCAAATTTTAAAATTACAGTGAGCTAGCTAAGACAGATTCAAAGAACAGAGCAAAACAGACAAGCAGCAGATAGGATGAAAAGAGTGTTAAATTCAAATCTACTAAATAATATTTTAACTTAACATATTTTCTAAGTGAATTAACATTTTATGGTGGCATTCAGATATGCCTCATGTCTAAACATGAACACATCTGGCTGTGGACACAAAACAGAAATAAGCAGGATGTTTTATAGGCAAATGCAGAATGAAATAGGTTCCCATGTCTAATAGGAAAGCTGATTGCTTGTTGCTGTGCCAATCAAGCAATGCTGTTTTCCCTTAAACATTTTTTGATCACTTTAAGCAAATTGAAAGCTGGTTTGGGATATATATATTTTTAACAATTCATGGTATCTTGCCAACTTGTCTTCCTATTTAAAAGTTTATCAAAAACACAACATTTCACAACACAATCATTTTTTTTACTTACGCAGACCTTCTGCAACTTTGCATATGCCCTATATATTTTTTTTATAAATCCCTCATGCCTTTTTCTTTTTTTTAAGTAACAATAAACACTTTTCTTTATACAACCTCCCTTCATATATTTTTCATGAAATATATTTAATCTTTCCATTTTTTTCCTTTAATTCTCAGTAACCACTTAGTAACCACTAAGTTACAGTCTGAATTCAAATCAGCAACATTCCATAACTGTTAAATATTAAGATCTAATTCATTACAATATAATATTTATATATCATGGATCGGTATTCATTCAAGAATTAAATTGTCATGGGTTTAAATTTCAGTGGCTTCCAATTTTATTCTATTACAAGGGGCAACACAAATGTTAGACAACACAATGACAGATATTTGCCCACAAGACGTTTAGACACGACATGAATAACAGCCTTAGACAACACACAGCAGAGATCGAGAAAAATATATGTGCGCAGAGGGAATGAGAGAGCAGGGTTTAGAATGGAGATGCAGAAGAAAAATAGTTCTAAGTTTAAGTTGTTAGAAGGGAAGAATTCTATAAATCAAACTTTGGAGTAAAATGGTCAATTTGGAGTAAAATCGTCATTGCTAGCCTGAAAAATTACATTATATTATTTTGGTGCTGTCAAAACTCAGCCAAGCAGAAATATCCAGTTTCCACAGCAGAATTATGAAACTCTATGCAGGAGCAGAAACAGAATTCCTGTCCTTAATTACCTAATGAATTGTCACACTGACTTTCCCATTACATTACTTCAATTAACCCCAAAACAAAGTAAATTCTCTAACAGTTCTATAAAAATGTCCCTAAACTCTTTTCCCATAAAATCTACAACACTTCACTTAACCCCGAAACAAAGCAAAATTCCCTAAAATTCTATAAAAATGTAAAATCTTTACCTAATAAAATGTCACACAGACTGTCTCTAAACTCTTTTCCCATAAAATATTTAAACAACTGAATTACATAGAAACAATTATTACAGGCTACACAAGCCAACTCTTTTCCCATAAAATCCTGGCTACATAAGCCCATTTTCCAGACCTTTATTTTTTGCACACACATACAAGGGGAGGGGGACGTGGAACGCACTCTGGGTCTTATATTTTAAAATTCCGGCTACACAAGCCCATTTAAACAACATCTAAAAGAAAAACAAATTCTGCTGTAGAAAAGGCATGGCTCTGCTATTGTGAGTTCAAAATTCATGAGGAGATGGCCAAGTTGGGCTACAATCATGATGCAGATTAAAGGAACATTCTTGGGCTTTATGTTGGGGGCTTCGGCAACAGTAGCATAATCTACGTGGGGATCTCTTTGATCTTGGGGGTTTAAACACGGAAGATTGAGATGTGGAAGGCTGTGGTGAGGGAAACGAAAACTGAAGCTCTGGTGATGATGTAATATCATCTATCACCTTTAAAAGGTCTCGGAGGGCTACAGACAGATTCTGCATGGCATCAATTAGTGTTTGATAAGGATTTTGAGCCATGTCTGACAAATCATCAACTGACAAGAATTGCTTCTGTTTTGTAGAAAATCCAGTCTGCTGTTTCGGCTTTTAACTAAACAATATGCAGCAGAGGAATGGCAAAACGCACGAGGTCCTTGGCTGGCTGATAAGAACGGACTTCACTGCCAAGTTTACTTTCTTAGAAAATAGATACAGAGTTCGGCTTTCAGAGGAAAAAGGTGCCGCTTTTGAAATGAGCTTTTAGCAGTGCAGAATAAGGCAGACACTTGATTTGTTAACTGATTCTGCCACACAAGGCAATACGGCCGTTACTTGTGACTTTTTGAGCCAATTAATATAAAAACAGGGATACTTTAAATGGCCATAATTTATTTCTGGGCAAGAAGAAAAACAAGTCAGGGAGTCAAGTTCTGCAGCTAAAAAAACTATTTCTCCCCTATTAACCAAGCAAGAAATTTTTTTGACTTACCTTAGCTGAAAATGCAGATGATCAAAGGAAAAGGGAAAGGGGGAAAACTTAGAACAGAGGTTAGAGGAGATTGTCAGTATCTGGAAGCAAGGACAGTCCAATGGAAAAAAACGTGGGAGGCAAGCTGAGACCCGTTCACCCTCGCCGCTGGCAGAACATTCTCCAGCATAGCTTGGGTTCCTGGCTGATTGCGCCATCTGATAAGAATAAAATTTGATCTAAAAATTGGTATTGGTGGTTTTCTTTGTAAGTTGCCAATGCACCATTATAAATTGTTAATGCACCATTGGTGGTTCATCAAAATTGCCACGCTGAGTTAGTTATATAGCAAAAGGTTTATTAAAGACAAATAGAAATACATCATAGACAGTACAGAACATAGACAGTACAGAGAATGGGTTAGCTTAGGATCCGAGGGCAGCATGGCCTGATGGCCTTGCTGCTCTCTGGACCCCCGGAGTGATGGTGAGTGGTCTCCTTTTTTTATACCTTTCTGTAGCCGCAGCTTACGTATTTCGTGCGTATGTCATACGTAATCATACCTGGTAAGTTATCATAATTCTTAGAAATGGCTTTTGTTTATTCTTTAGTTCCCATTGCTTGCTGTTAACAAAATGGCGCTTTTGGTGCCATAAGATGGTGCCCACATATCTGTGTTGTCTTCGCTTCCCCGTTGGCTCTATCTCGGTTAACCACAAATATCTGCTACACTCTACAGGCTGGCATCTTCTTTTGTGTTTATGCCAACCTGACCCTGTGAGCTCATTTGGGTCTACTTATAATATATTTTGATTTTGAGGCATGTTAACCCGTTCCTATCACATATAAATATATATTTTGGCTAGGACCTCAGCAATTTCATCTTTATGTTCCTTGAGAACTCGTGGATAGATGCCATCTGGTCCCAGTATATATTATTTTTAAAGATGGATTAAAAGTGCCTTTCAAAAGTAACAGTATACTAATATATATGATTTGTGCTACCATTGCTGATATTTGCACCACAATCACAGTGATATCCATATGCATCCTCCAGGTCAACCTCCCTCTAATTTTCAGAATCAAAAGCTGTATACAACCCACAAAGAAGCTTCACTCTGCATTCTACCTTGCAGATACAGTAGTTAAACCTTTCCTTGCCACTGTGAAAGATGAAA